>BSBK01014659.1:65000-91701 GCA_027943335.1 Chamaecyparis obtusa | reverse complement strand
GCCCAATGAAGGGCAAAGTCATCTTTAGGGCACAGATTAAGGAGCACATATTTCTCAATTTAGCCAAATTAATAAAAGACTACTACTAATGATGAACTCAACCAAATTTAAGAATGATGCCACCAAATAATAACCAGCGAGACCAAAGAAGGAAAAAATAGAATGATAGCGAATATAAAAAACAAGTAACAACCAAACCTTTAAATCCTATTTTTTTGGAGGCAGATACTCAATATTACATATTTAAAGGTGACATTCTCATTTGATCTTTTATTAGAAAGGAAATCAATGAGTAATTTCATATGAAGCAGAAAACAATAAAAAAAATCTTTGTAAGTAAATACTTCAATTGCCATTGAATAACATTTTATTAGAAAGGCATAAATGCAAGCACAGGTCGCCTTCTATGATAATATTTTTAATATCATCTTAGCAGCAATATCTAATCCAAATCTTAAGGCTTCCAATTTATCCTTATTGTTAGTACCCATCAAAAATATTCTTACAAATAGCTTTAACAACATTACTAGAAGAATTGTGAATAACAATGTCCAATACATGATTTTACTTGGATTCACCCTCTAAACGCCCCATCATAGTTAATTTTCATTTTCTTATGAGAGGGAGTCCATTTTAACCTCTTTTCTATTGACTCAATTTGCAGAAGAGCATATAAAACCATTAAAAGTAATGCATTTAATCAAAGACCACCTTTAAAGAATACCTTCATCCCATGAGGAGAAATAATTAAGATTTTTGAAAACAAAAGTTCATCATAGCCTCAAAAATAGTTTTTCAATAAGAGAAATAACTTGAAAAATGGATGAAGGAGACTTCTGAAAATAAAATTATTCCTTTCAAGAAAGATATTCTACATAAGAATCATAAGGTTCAATTCCCAAATACAACTAGAAACAAAATGATCTGTGTTTAAGCATGACTGTTAATCCTAGATTACAACCATCTCCAACAATCCCGAGAAAAGGGATAATTTAATACAATATGATCAAAAGATTCAATAAAGTATCCATATAAGGTACATGGAAAAATAATAGTAATCCCCAACTTATCCAATCAAAAAGAAAATGAGAATTCTATCTTGAATAGATAACCAAGGAAAAGCACTAGCCTTAGGTAGACAAGATGACCCATAACAAAGATAGGCCACTTGTAAGAAGAAGAGGTGGGGAGAAAAGAATGGCAACCCTCTTTTAACAGTATAATCCTCACTTTTAGAATTCAACCATACCTATTCATTGATCAATTTTAGAAAAATAACCACTCTCTTATTTACTCCCCTTTTAGAGCCAATTTAAGATCCTCACCAACATTAATAAAATCAAAGGATTTTTCAAACAATAAAAGGAGAAAACCCTAGAATAATCATCATTAAAGTAATCACAGACAAAATTGCCCATAACCAGATAAGAGAATCTTTCAATGAAGATCAATTACAAACTGATCAAGAGGAGGATGACCATTTCAGGCAACCCTCCCAAAACCTCCCTTTCAAACCATTGCGAATAATCTAGGAAAGATGCAACATAAGAACATTCCCTAAAGGAAACAACAAAAGTCTCATTTTTTAGCCCTTTGGAAGAACAGTCATTATAAATGACTTTCTCTCTAGAATCAGAATGCAAATATTGCTAGTAGAGAGTAGTTTTAGCCCATCTAGAGTTGATGATATTGGTATAACCTCCAAAACATTTAACAGCCCAAAGCTCTCTTATGAAGATCCAAATTTCTAATCCTAGCCCCCTTTCCAATCCTTAGGATGTGGAACCTTATCTCAAGCAAGGATGGATAATTTCTACTTACAAGTCACATTTTTTGCCACAAGAAGAAACTACCCATAGACTGTAACTCCTTTCTACTTGACTTTAGGGATCCTCAAAACCAACATCAAATAAATAGGAATAGAACTTGGAACTGATTTATCATAGTATTTTTCCACGAGACTTAACCATTTATTTTTCTAGGACAAAATCATTTTCAAAATGGAAGAAATATTATTTTCCCCCAAAGCTATGTTTCTTAGAGCCTAAAAAGAAAGGAATACTAAGGTATTTATAGGGGAAAGATCCAATTGAGAAGCCCCAAAAAGAATTTAATTTTGAGTGCACCAAGGGGGATACATTCATTAAAAAGATCTTAAATTGAACACATTGACAAACTAGCTAGACGTATGTGTATAATTAGAGATTATATTTTTAATAGTTTTGGCCTCATGAATAGTAGCTTGGCTGAAATAATATGGCGTCATTGACTAATAGATAATGGGTAAAATAACTCAATACGTTTTGGGTGGTTATACCTTTCCATAGACCCAAAGAAGAAGCAACCTTAATGGATTTGCTAAGAGCCTCAACCATCAAGATAAACAAAAAAGGAGATAAAGAATCACCTTAGATACCCATAGAAGAAGCAAAAAATTCACATGGCACCCCCATTAATCCAAACACATATGTAGTAGATATACCAACTTTAATCCATTTAACCCATGTAGGAGAAAAACCAAATTTCCTCAAAACAAGGAGAAGAAAACCCCAATTAACCATATTATATGCTTTCATCATGTTCAAGTTTCAATATCATTGAAGGATTCTTATAAAAGGAAATGGAGTGTAAAATTTCATGAGCCACCATGGCTTCATCAAGGGTCCTCCCTACTAGGTACAAAATCCCCCATTTTCCTTAGACACAATCAAGGAAATTAATTTAATCAATCTCATGGAAATGAATTTAGAAATGATCTTTTATAAGGTATTGCTCAAAGAAATAGGCTCTAAAAAAAATGGGATTATAAAAAATTTGGAAATATAGAAATTAAAGTATTGTTCATTTCCTTAAGGACAACTCTATTCCTCCCAGCCTCTGCAATAACTAAAAGAATAGCATTACCAATGAAGTCCCAACATCTAAAAAAAAAAGAGTAGTAAAGTCAAATAGGACCCATCGCCATCTTAGGTTGCATAGAAAAAAACCACCTCTCTCACTTTCTAAAGAGTGAATTTAGACATGGTAAAAATACTATCTTCTTGAGACACACACCTAGGAATAACATCCCAAGAAGAGGGCAATGGAACATGTGGACTAGTCGTATAATAAATCTTTAAAAAGCCTAATAGCCTAATTTTTAATATCTTCATTATTTTCCAATAAGAGACCATTGTTATCTTCAATAGATAAAAACATAGTATGTTGTCTCCTTAATTTAGCAGATGCATGAAAAAACTTAGAGCTAGAACTATCTCCATCCCTAACCAAACTAATGATATATTTTTCTTGCAATAAACTCCCTCTCTAAGGAGAACCTCCTCTAATTCTATTTTTAAATATTTTCCATGTTGAAAGGTATTAGTATCTATACCATGAGAAATCACAAAATTCATTAAAGAAAAAAACTCCTCTCGGATCCTAGGCTTCTTAGATAACATATTTTTTAAATGAGAGACACTCCATTGTTTAATGTGTTCCTTAATAAATGACATCATTTTAAAAAACTAGAGTTCATCCAAGAACCTTGGAAGAGAGGGAGCATGAGTCCACCAAAATGTCAGCATAGGAAGGAAAGAAATGTCATGAAACAATTGATAGAAATGTAAATTCATTATCCTTACTAATAAATAAAACATCCATAAGATCTTGAGAATAAAAAAAAGTCAATAATACTCACAAATCATTAAAAAATGTAATATAATTAATATAAATATATTATAAATAATTAATATAAATATATTTCTTAATATATAATAATATTATTCTAATTTTTATTGAATTGTAAAACCTTATATTAATAAATTATGTTGTATACTTTTATTTTATAATATTCACTTGTGAAAAACCCTCTTGTTTTTCTCTCCAATAATTTTTTGAGAAAATTGAAGAAGCTCATCAAATTTTTCTCTACAAAATCTTTGTAAATATTGATGGAAAAAAGACTTTAAAGGGAAATATATCATACTTCAGAAAAGAAGATTATACTTAATCAACTAGAATTTGTGTGTATAAATGGGCACTTATAAAGGTGAAGTGCCATCATTATATTTAGTTAAGGACATGAGTATTTTGACAAGAACAAAATAACTTTGTTTTGAAAGATAAGAATTAATTTTATTATTAAATGTTTCATAAAATTAAAATAATAAAATATTATAAATATGTAATTAATTATATGGGTATGTGCAAGATCGTGAGGGGCCAAACTATGCCCTTAAGTGGCAATGAAAAATCAGCAAATCAGGGTTCATCAACTTGACGTGGAAAATTTGAATTAGCTATCAACCTAATACCAAAAAGGTTGTAAGAATAGAATCTGTAGGAAATTGAATGTAGTTTCTAAAACTACTAAGCCTTTTCTAAAAAAAAAATAATATAATTGGGTGAAAAGTATAGATTTCAATACAGCAGTAGAAAAATTTTAGGAAAAAAATAAGAAGTAGGTGTATGTCTGACCACCTTAATCATGATCAAATGATAATATTTTTTTATAAGATTTTATATATAAGTAGTAGACTCATTCCTAGATGTGACGCATATTTTTTTGTAATTTTATTCCAAAAAAATAAATTAATTATGAATTTTCTGTTACAATGTTTTCAGAATAAAAAAACTCTCGTGTCTGACCACCCTTAACTCATTCAAAACTTTCCAAAATTCAATTTTTATTTATTTTTCCTTATAGTAGGCAAAGCATAGAATGTGACGCATTTTCAGATTTCAAAAATGTTATACCGTTTGAAAGTTATAGCCATTTTTCAATCAGTATATAAATCAACACTTTAGAGGTAACTCAATTAGAAAATAACTAATAATTACTTATCGAATTCAAAATTTGACAGCAATTATATCAATAGAAAGCTGATAATCTCCTTAAAATACCCTTTTCATTTCATCAAATTCGGGTGAAAAAAAAAGTTGTCAACTACATGGTCGAAGTTTGGAACTCAGAGGAAACAGGGGAAAAACACATTTTTGTGACATTTCAAGAGTTGACCAGGTAGGTTTGGTGCACAAAGCAATACCGAGCCAAATCGGGTACCTAATTTTTCCTAGCAGAATTTTGAATTTTAAATTTTCCCTCCCCTTTCTCCCTCTTAATTTATTTCCAAACCGTTTCTCCCTCCAATTTCTCCATAGTTCAATATATTATATATCAAAAATTATATATTAGATTATATATTATATATATTAAATATTACATAATATCTATTATATTTTAAATATTATATAATATACATTTTACATTAATATTATATAATATATATTAATATTAATGTTACATTATACATCATATATTATATATTATTTTATATGTATTATATATTAATATGTATTTTACAATATATCACATGATATCTTCATATTTAAATTGTATGTAATATATATATATATATATATATATATATATATATATATATATATATATATATATATATATATATATATATATATATATATATATATATATATATATTTATATATATATATATATATATATATATATATATACTATATATATATATATATATATATATATATATATATATATATATATCTGTGTGTGTGTGTGTATGTATGTATTATTTATAAAATATTGTTGTATACATAATAAAATCAAGTATAGTATATATATAATATATATATTATATAGGACATATTAATACATAGGTTAATTACACTAATATAAGGCATCCAAAAGGTTTCCAAAGGGGTCATAGGAGTGTTCCTAAGGGTCCTAAGGCTTGAGAAAGTGTACTAGACCCCTTAGGTCCCGGTGCAACCCCCGACAACACATTGGAGCACTCAATTGTGTCCCAAGAGGTCGTACGACTCCTTGGGACACACTTTAGTGTTAAAATATATCAAAAGGGGTCATGGGACTTCATAGAGGTCCTAGTATGCCTTATCACATGTTAGGACCTCTAGGAAGTCCTCATGACCCCTTTTGACACATGTTCAAACACTTAAGCTTGTCCCAAGGGGGTCGTATGACCCCTTAGGACACACTTGAGTGTTCTCATGTGTCAAAAGGGGTTAGCAGAACTTCCTACGGGTCCTAGTATGCCATATCATGCATTAGGACCTCTAGGAAGTCCCGATGACTCCTTTTGACACATTTCAACACTCAAATGTGTCCCAAGGGGTTGTATGACCCCTTATGACACACTTGAGACTTCTAATGTGTCAAAAGGGCTCATGGGGATTTCATAGGGGTCCTAACATGTGATAAGGCATACTAGGACCCCTAGGAAGTCCCCATGACCCCTTTTGACACATTTCAACACTCAAGTGTGTTCCAAGGGGTCGTATGACATCTTAGGACACACTTGAGTGTTCTAATGTGTCGAAAGGGGTCATGAGAAATTCCTAGGGGTCCTAGTATGTCTTATCACACGTTAGGACCCCTAGGAAGTCCGATGACCCCTTTTGACACATTTCAATAGTTAAGTGTGTCCCAAGGGGTCGATGAATCCTTAGGAAAAACTTGAGAGTTCTATTGTGTCGAAAAGGGTCAGGGGGAATTCCTAAGGGTCCTAACGCATGATAAGGCCATACTAAGACCCCTCATAAGTCCCCATGACCTCTTAAGACACACTTGAGCATTCCAATGTGTCAAAAAGGGGTCATGGGGACTTCCTAGGGGTCCTAACACGTGATAAGGCATACTAGCACCCCTAGGGAGTCCCCATGATCCATTTTGACACATTGGAATGCTGAAGTGTGTCTTAAGGGGTCCTAGGACCCCTTAAGACACCCACTTGATCATTCCAATGTGTCAAAAGGAACCACTTAAGACACACTTCAGCATTCTAATGTGTCAAAAGGGGTCATGGGGACTTCCTAGGGGTCCTAACGCATGATAAGGCATATTAGAACCCTAGGGAGTCCTCATGAACCCTTTTGACACATTTGAAATGCTCAAGTGTGTCTGAAGGGGTCCTAGGACCCCTTAAGACACACTTGAGCATTACAATGTGTCAAAAGGGGTCATTGAGACTCCCTAGGGGTCCTAACACGTGATAAGCGTACTAGGACCCATAGTGAGTCACCATGACCCCTTTTAACACATTGGAATGCTCAAGTGTGTCTTAAGAGGACTTATGACCCCTTAAGACACATTTGAGCATTCCAATGTGTCAAAAGGGGTCATAGGGAATCCCTATGGGTCCTAACGCATGATAAGGTGTGCTAGGACCCCTAGGGAGTCTCCATGATCCTTTTTGACACATTGGAATGCTCAAGTGTGTCTTAAGGGGTCCTATGACCCCTTAAGACATACTTGAGCATTCCAATGTGTCAAAAGGGGGTCATGGGGATTTCTTGGGGGTCCTAACACATGATAAGGCGTACTACAACCCCTAGGGGAGTCCCCATGACCCTTTTTGACACATTAGAATGCTAGAGTGTGCCTTAAGGGGTCTTAGGACCCCTTAAGGACACATTTGAGCATTCCAATGTGTCAAAAGGGGTCATGGGAACTTCCTAGGGGTCCTAACATGTGATAAGGCATATTAGGACCCCTAGGGAGTTCCCTTGACCCTTTTTGACACATTGGAATGCTCAAGTGTGTCTGAAAGGGTCCTACGACCCCTTAAGACACACTTGAGCATTCCATTGTGTCAAAAGGGGTCATTGGGACTCCCTAGGGGTCCTAACACATGATAAGGCATACTAGGACCCCTAGGGAGTCCCCATGAACCTTTTGACACATTGGAATGCTAAAGTGTGTCTTAAGGGGTCTTAGGACCCCTTAAGACACATTTGAGTGTTCCAATGTGTCAAAAGGAGTCATGGGGACTCCCTAGGGGTCCTAACGCATGATAAGGCATACTAGGACCCCTAGGGAGTCCCCATGACCCCTTTTGACACATTGGAATGCTCATGTGTGTCTTAAGGGGTCATAGGGACCCCTTAAGACACACTTGAGCATTCCAATGTGTCAAAAGGTGTCATGGGGACACCTTAGGGGTCTGAACACATGATCAGGCATACTAGGAACCCTGGGGAGTCCTCATGACCCCTTTTGACACATTAGAATGCTCAAGTGTGTCTTAAAGGGTCATACGACCCCTTAAGACACACTTAAGCATTCAAATGTGTCAAAAGGAGTTATGGGGACTTCCTAGGGGTCCTAACATGTGATAAGGCATACTAGGACCCCTAAGGAGTCCCCATGACCCCTTTTGATGCATTAGAATGCTCAAGTGTGTCTTAATGGGTCCTCAGACCCCTTAAGACACACTTGAGCATTCTAATGTGTCAAAAGGGGTCATTGGGACTTCCTAGGGGTCGTAACATGTGATAAGGTGTACTAGGACCCCTAGGGAGTCCCCATGACCCCTTTTGACATGTTGGAATGCTCAAGTGTGTCTTAAGAGGTCCTAGGACCCCTTAAGACACACTTGAGCATTCCAATCTACTAAAAGGGGTCATGTGGACTTCCTAAGTGTCCTAAAGCATGATAAGGCATACTATGACCCGTAGGGAGTCCCCATGACACCTGTTGACACATTGGAATGCTCAAGTGTGTCTTAAGGGGTCCTAGGACCCTCTGAAGACACACTTGAGTATTCCAGTGTGTCAAAAGGGGTCATGGGGACTTCCTAGGGGTCCTAGCACGTGATAAGGTGTATTAGGACCCTTAGGAAGTCCCCATGACCCATTTCACACATTGGAATGCTCAAGTGTGTCTAAAGGGGTCCTAAGACCCTTAAGACACACTTGAGCATTCCAATGTGTCAAAAGGGGTCATTGGGACTCCCTAGGGGTTCTAACACGTGATAAGGCATACTAGGACCCCTTCGGAGTCCCCATGACCCCTTTTGACACATTGGAACTCTCAAGTGTGTCCGAAGGGGTCCTAGGACCCCTTAAGACACACTTGAGCATTCCAACGTGTGAAAAGGGGTCATTGGGAGTCCCTAGGGGTCTAACATGCGATAAGGCATATTAGGACCCTTAGGGAGTCCCCATGACCTCTTTTGACACATTGGAACACTCAAGTGTGTCTTAAGGGGTCTTAGGACCCATTAAGACACATTTGAGAGTTCCAATGTTTCAAAAGGGGTCATGGGGACTCCCTAGGGTTCCTAACACATGATAAGGCATATTATGACCCCTAGGGATTCCCCATTACCCCTTTTGACACATTGGAATGCTCAAGTGTCTTAAGGGGTTCTACGACCCCTTAAGACACACTTGAGCATTCCAATGTGTCAAAAGGGGTCATGGGAAATTTCTATGGGTCCTAACACGTGATAAGGCATATTAGGACCCCTAGGGAGTCCCCATGACCCCTTTTAACACATTGTAATGCTCAAGTGTGTCTTAAGGGGTCCTAGGACCCTTTCAGACACACTTGAGCATTCCAATGTGTCAAAAGGGGTGATTGGGACTCCCTAGGGGTTCTAATACATGATACAACATACTAGGACCCCTAGGGAGTCCCCATGATGCCTTTTGTCACATTCTAATGCTCAAGTGTGTCTTAAGGGGTCTTAAGACCCCTTAAGAAACATTTGAGCATTCCAATGTGTCAAAAGGGGTCATGGGTACTCCCTAGGGGTCCTAACATGTGATCAGGCATACTAGGACCCCTAGGGAGTCTCCATGACCCCTTTTGACACATTAGAATGTTCAAGTGTGTCTTAAGGGGTTGTAGGGACCCGTTCAGACACACTTGAGTGTTCCAGTGTGTCAGAAAGGGTGATGGGGACTTCCTAGGGGTCCTAACACGTGATAAAGCATACTAGAATCCCTAGGGAGTCCCATGACCCCTTTTGACACATTGAATTCTCAATATGTCTTAAGGGGTCCTACGATACCTTAAGACACACTTGAGCATTATAATTTGTCAAAAGGGGTCATGGGGACTTCCTAGGGGTCCCTAACATGTGATAAGGTGTACTAGGAACCCTAGGTAGTTCCATGTCCCCTTTTGACACATCGGAATGCTCAAGTGTGTCTTCAGGGGTGCTCAGACCCCTTAAGACACACTTGAGCATTCCAATGTATCAAAAGGGGTCATTGGGACTTCCTAGGGGTCCTAACGTGTGATAAGGCATTCTAGGACCCCTAGGGAGTCCCCATGACCCCTGTTGACACATTGGAATTACCAAGTGTGCCTTAAGGGGTCTTAGGACCCCTTAAGACACACTTGAGCATTCCAATGTGTCGAAAGGGGTCATTGGGACTTCCTAGGGGTCCTAACATGTGATAAGGCATGCTAGGACCCCTAGGAGTCCTCATGACCCCTTTTGATACATTGGAACGCTCAAATGTGTCTTAAGGGGTCTTAGGACCCCTTAAGACACATTTGAGCATTGCAATGGAATGCTAAAATGTGTCTTAAGAGATCCATTGAAAT
Source organism: Chamaecyparis obtusa (assembly GCA_027943335.1). NCBI lineage: Eukaryota > Viridiplantae > Streptophyta > Pinopsida > Cupressales > Cupressaceae > Chamaecyparis > Chamaecyparis obtusa. Next base: position 81,329 of record BSBK01014659.1, on the reverse strand, counting down.
GCTCAAATGTGTGTTAAGGGGTCCTAAGACCCCTTAAGACAAATTTTAGTGTTTGAATGTATCAAAAGGGGTCATGGGGACTCCCTAGGGGTCCTAACAAATGATAAGGCATACTAGGATCCCTAGGGGAGTCCCCCATGACCCCTTTTGACACATTGGCATGATCAAGTGTGTCTTAAGGGGTCGTACAACCCCTTAAGACACACTTGATCATGCCAATGTGTCAAAAGGGGTCATGGGGATTCCCTAGGGGTCCTAACACATGATAAGGTGTACTAGGACCATTTGGGAGTCCCCATGACCCCTTTTGACACATTGGAATGCTACAATGTGTCTTAAGTGGTCATAGGACCCCTTAAGACACAATTGAGCATTCCAATGTATCAAAAGGGGTCATGGGACTTCCTAGGTGTCCTAACGCATGATAGGTGTATTAGGACCCCTAGGTAGTCCCCATGACCCCTTTTGACACATTGGAATTCTCAAGTGTGTCTTAAGGGGTCCTACGACACCTTTAGACACACTTGAGCATTCCAATGTGTTGAAAGGGGTCATTGGGACTCCCCTAGGGTTCCTAACATGTGATAAGGCATGCTAGGACCCCTAGGGAGTCCCCATGATGCCTTTTGATACATTGGAATGCTCAAATGTGTTTTAAGGGGTCCTACAACTCCTTAAGACACACTTGAGCATTTCAATATGTCAAAAGGGGTCATGGGGACTTCTAGGGGTCCTAACATGTGAGAAGGGGTACTAGGACCCATAGGGAGTCCCCATGACCCTTTTTGACACATTGGAATGCTCAGGTGTTTCTTAAAGGGTCCTGAGACCCCTTAAGAAACACTGAGCATTCCAATGTTCAAAAGGGGTCATGGGGACTTCGTACGGGTCCTAGTATGCCTTATCACACGTTAGGACACCTAAGAAGTCCTCATGACCCCTTTCAACACATTGAATGCTCAAGTGTGTCTTAAGGGGTTGTAGGACCCCCGTAAAAACACACTTGAGCATTCCAATGTGTCAAAATGGGTCATGGGGACTCACTAGGGGTCCTAGTATGCCTTATCACATGTTAGGACCCCTAAGAAGTCCTCATGACCCCTTTCGACACATTGGAATGCTCAAGTGTGTCTAAAGGTGTCGTAGGACCCCTTAAGACACACTTGAGCATTCCAATGTGTCAAAAGGGGTCATGGGGACTCCCTAGGGGTCCTAGTATGCCTTATCACTTGTTAGGACCCCTAGGGAGTCCCCCATGACTCCTTTTGACAAATTCAAATGCTCAAATGTGTCTTCAGGGGTCCTAAGACCCCTTAAGATGGACTTGAGCATTCCAATGTGTCAAAAGGGGTCATGGGGACTCCCTAGGGGTCCTAGTATGCTTTATCACTCATTAGGACCCCTAGGGAGTCCCCATGACCCCTTTTGACACATTGGAATGCTCAAGTGTGTTTGAAGGGGTCCTAGGACCCCTTAAGACACACTTGAGCATTCTAATGTGTGAAAAGGGGTCATTGGAACTCCCTAGGGGTCCTAACACATGATAAGGCATACTAGGACCCCTAGAGAGTCCCCATGACTCCTTTTGACACATTGGAATGCTGAAGTGTGTCTTAAGGGGTCTTTGGACCCCTTAAGATGCATTTGAGCTTTTGAATTTGTCAAAAGGGGTCATGGGGATTCCCTAGGGGTCCTAACGAGTGATAAGGCATACTAGGACCCCCTAGGGAGTCCCCATGACCCCTTTTGACACATTGGAATGCTCAAGTGTTTCTGAAGGGGTCCTACGACCCCTTAGACACACTTGAGCATTCCAATATGTCGAAAGGGGTCATGAGGAATTTTTAGGGGTCTTAACATGTGATAAGGAATACTAGGACCCCTAGTGAGTCCCCCATGACTCCTTTTGACACATTGGAATGCTTAAGTGTGTCTTAAGGTGTCCTACAACCCCTTAAGACACACTTGAGCATTCCAATGTGTCAAAAGGGGGTCATGGGGACTTACTAGGGGTCCTAACATGTGATAAGGCATACTAGGACCCCTAGGGAGTCCCCATGACCCCTTTTGACACATTGGAACACTCAAGTGTGTCTTAAGGGTTCCTCGGACCCCTTAAGACATACTTGAGCATTCCAATGTGTCAAAAGGGGTCGTTGTGACTTTCTAGGGGTCCTAACGTATGATAAGGAATAGTAGGACCCATAGGGAGTCCCCATGACCCCTTTTGATAGATAAAAATGCTCAAGTGATTCTTAAGTGGTCCTACGACCCCTTAAGACACACTTGAGCATTCCAATGTCTCAAAAGGGGTCATGGGGACTTCTTAGGGGCCCTAACATGTGATAAGCCATACGAAGACCCCTAGGGAGTCCCCATGACCCCTTTTGACACATTGGAATGCTAGAGTGTCAAAAGGGGTCATGGGGACTTCCTAGGGGTCCTAATGCATGATAAGGCCTATTAGGACCTATAGGGAGTCCTCATGACCCCTTTTGACACATTGGAATGCTCAAGTGTGTTCGAAGGGGTCCTATGACCCCTTAAGACACACTTGAGCATTCCAATGTGTAAAAAGGGGTCACGGGGACTCGCTAGGGGTCCTAACGCATGATAAGGTGTACTAGGACCCCTAAGGAGTCCCCATGACCCCTTTTGACACTTTGGAACACTCAAGTGTGTCCAAAGGGGTCCTAGGACCCCTTAAGACACACTTGAGCATTCTAATGTGTCAAAAGGGGTCATTGGGACTTCTTAGGGGTCTTAATGCATGTCAAGGCATACTAGGACCCCTAGGGAGTCCCCATGACCCCTTTTGACACATTGGAATGCTCAAGTGTGTCTTAAGGGGTCCTACGACTCCTTTAGACACATCTGATCATTCCAATGTGTCAAAAGGGGTCATGGGGACTCCCTAGGGGTCCTATGACATGATAAGGCATACTAGGACCCCTAGGGAGTCCCCATGACCCCTTTTGACACATTGAAATTCTCAAGTGTGTCTTAAGGGGTCCTACGACCCCTTAAGATGCACTTGAGCATTCCAATGTGTCAAAAGGGGTGATGGTGACTTCCTAGCTAGCTCACTAATACATTTGGGGTGAAATTGCAATGACAGGCAAATGTTATATGTTTTTGGTAGCTTTTTTTCAATTATAACCCGACAACGTCACAATTGTGACATTAACGGGATATAAGAAAAAAAAAAAGAAAACGTTGGTCATTTCTATGTTCAATAGCACCGAGAGGGATTTTTGCATCTGTTGGATAATTTGTATGTTGGATAAGGAGATCTCTGTGGCCAGGCATCTCTGCGGTGAAAGGCATTGTACATTCAAAATCCAAAAGGTCAAGAAAGGTATGATTTTAAACTTCACTTCCTCCTTTTGTGTCACCCGTCTCTTCCCTTTATCATGCGCTTAGGTACTTCAGGCGTCGCTTCTGTATTGTACACTAATTCATATCAGTGCCTCCATTAAATGGAACACTACCCCTTAAACTCTTGATAGCACTGATAGGTGAAAGCTTTGTTGTATTATTGTCATACTTTATTCTTTATATTTCTAGGTCATAAGATTGATCATTAACATTGTGCTTCATGGAGATTCTAAAAATGTCTTGGACTATGCTTTCAAATGATATAGTCACGAGCCCAGCTAGGGTTTACAAATATCATTTAAAAACCTAAACATTCCTCTAACGATGTCCTTCATTTCAACAAAGCACTCAACACAGTGCACAAATCTGAAAATGCCTTGTAGAAGGCTCTCAAGACTGCACTGAATCTTTTGATAAATCTACATGTTTGTCACTGGGGTGTAACTATTACCATTTTAGTTATGACGACAATTCGATGGTTCTGCATCACTTTGTATGAAGTGTTTAAGCTGTAGAAGTACAACAGTTATAGAATGGTTGTTGAGAATTTTTGGATATCCTAAAGTTAACCAACCAGGGCATGTCATGATATCCACTGTATAAAAGTGCACTAAAAAATAGTAGTGTTTAAAAATTATGTTATGATTTTTTAATTAAAATTTTTTTTAACTATCAATACACCAAATCATTTTGTATGATCAGTTAAAGCTGTAGAAGTTCAGTAGCTAATAGAATGAGGGTTGAGCATTTTTGGATGGGATATTCTAAAATTACATATTTGGTTTGATAAATATACCTTCTAATTTTTTTTGAACTTTCACACCAAGGAAATAATGCATGGGTCCTATATTTGACATTTCATATTTCTGTTTCATTTCTTTCTCCATGAGAGCTTTGTTTTTACCTATATAAATAAGATCATCGACGTAAAGGCAACCAATGAGAATATCATAATCAATATGTTGAACATATGAGGTTGGCTCTTATTTTCTTCTACTAAATCTCTTCTTCAAGAAATAACTGCTAATCCTTGTATACTAGGCACTGGGAGCTTGCTTCAACCCATAAAGTGTTTTTTCTAAAAACTTGTAAACTAATTGTTCTTTGCCTAGAATTTCATAGCCCATAGGTTGTTGAATGTTCCATATAGACATCCTTATCTGTATAACTATTAAGGAAGATAGATTTTACATTTATCCGAGATACTAGCCACTTGTATTGTGTAGCAATAGCCAATATAATCTTGATTGTATCAAGTCCAAAAATTGTAGCAAAAGTTTCTGTAAATTGCTTGAGGTGTTTGTGCAAATCCTTTGGTGACTAGTCTAGCCTTGTGTCATTCTATTGAACCATCAACATGATATTTCACCTTATAAATCCATTTGACATGAATCACATGTTTATCTTTGGGAAGTTGCAAATAATTTCCATGTTTTATTTTTATTAATGGCATTCATCTCATCATTCATAGCATTAATCCATACTTTTCCTTTGACTACTTTTTCATACATAGAGGGTTCCACTTGAATTATACTAAACAAAGCAAAATTAACGATTGGTTTTATATTGTAGTCCTATGATAAATGTCAAATAGTCTTTGTTCATTTCTTGAAGAGCTTGTAGTTTATGCTTAATGCGAATTATCATCAGAATTTGTGCTACTAGAAGAACTTGGTGGACTGGAACTTGAGCTCCTATTAGAGCTTGAACTTCCACTTGAGCTTGTGGGGAGGAGGAACACTACCATCTTCAATGCCCATGATTATTAGTATATTTTTCTGTACACCATTTTTCCATTGACAGACTCTCCCTTCATCAAAAACATTTTTTGTGCTAGGACTATAACACCTGTACCCTTTAGTTGCATTGGAATATCCCACAAGGATACAAAGTTGGGATTTTGTATCCAACTTCATCTGCCTTTGAATTGGAATATGAATAAATGCTAGACAACCAAATACATGAAAATGAGCTACAAAAGTATTATGACTACTTTGAGTTTCCTTTGAGTGATGTTCTTGATTGATTTTGTGGGATCTCAATTCAAAATATATACTATTGTTGCCACAACCCCCTAATAACTATTTGGAAGACATTTTGATTGCAACATACTTCATGCCATTTTCATAATGGTACTGTTCTTTCTTTTTGCATTAGCATTTTTTTGGGAGTATAAGCCATAGTAAATTCTCTTTATGACATAGTTGTTCCAAAATAAAAAAACTCTTTGGAAGTAAATTCTCCCCCTCTACCTGTTTGAGTATTTTGAGATAATACCCAATTTGCTTTTCAAGCATAGCTTTATAATTCTTGAAGCATTGAAAAGCCTTAGATATCTGCATAAGAAAATAAACCAACGCGTGGCAAGGAAATCATCAATAAAAGTTAAAAAATAAATATCCTTACCCAATTTCTCCTCTTGAATATCACCACAAATGTCAACACACAAGCTCTATTGGAGATATTGCCCTCCATGATTTGTTCATTGAAAAATTATCATGATGGTGGTTGTGCACACCTTGAACAAATTTCTTCTTTGGATTGAATTGTAGGAAGTCCTCTAACCATATTCTTCTTGTGAAGCAAACTTAATCCTTGAAATTTAAAATGACTGTATTGTTGGTTCCATAACCACGAATCATCTGTTATTACCATGAATGCATGCATCTTAGTGGAAACCAATGGGAGAGGAAATAATATATTCTCTATCATACAAGACTTTGCTACAAGTGATATTTATCTGATTTATTAAATATCTTGCTGTGGTTATCTTCAAATACACTTTTGTAATTTTATGCTACTAGCTGCCCAATATTCAAAAGATTGTGTTTTAGTTTTGGCACAAGTATCATGAATATAATAATTTCTCCTTGCTTAGTCTTCACTACAAGGGTACTTTTACCCATTACATCATTTTCTTTATCATCACTAAATTTAAGTTAGACTTCTTATGAATCATCTAATTTGACAAAGAGGGTATATTTACTTTTCATATGATTTGAATAGCTGCTATTTAGGAACCACACATTCTTTTGGTGTTCTTTTGTCAAAATGCACACAAAGAATGTAGAGTACTTTGCATCTTTGGAAGACTTTAATTAATTGTCTTTCGACTTATTCAAGTCAATCTTTTTTCCCTTCGTGTCCATATTGTTTAGAACACCTGCATTGAATGATTCAGTGATCCACTTCCTATTCCTTATTCTCTACCATGTCCTCTATTAGCTAAAATTTCCTTGGAATTTATTTGGGTGAGGAAGAGTCTTTGGAGAGTTTCTTCAATTTTTGTAGGAGATTGGAAAGCTTGCACCAATCTTTCTGTAGAACATTGCATATACTTCTCATGAGATTGTAAAGAACTTATCTATTCTGCCACTTTGAATGTGGTTAGATCATTCCTTTCTTCAATGGCTATCACCACTGAATAAAAGTGAGGAGGAAGAGATCAATATGCGTCCTCCTCACTTTGCCTTTTTTAAATAGAAATTTTGTCCAAAAGATATAAATCGTGGGAAAGTTTCTTCAATTTTTGTAGGAGATTGGAAAGCTTGCACCAAGCTTTCTGTAGAACATTGCATATACTTCTCATGAGATTGTAAAGAACTTATCTATTCTGCCACTTTGAATGTGGTTAGATCATTCCTTTCTTCAATGACTATCACCACTGAATAAAAGTGAGGAGGAAGAGATCAATATGCGTCCTCCTCACTTTGCCTTTTTTAAATAGAAATTTTGTCTTAAAGATATAAATCTTCAAATTTCCTTCATGAATTTTGATTGATATTGGAGAGGAATTATTTAAAATAAAATTTAATGATAAGAGACCTTCTTTTATATTTTCACTTTACTTGAGGCCCTCTATTATAATTTTAATCCCATTTCCTTAGTGCAAAATTCCCAAAATCCACTTAAAGAATTTAAATATATGATGGGCATTTTGGGTTTCAACTGGGCTTCATTTTGAAAAAAAGGACATTAGATAGAACAATTACAAGATGATGTTTGCATTGACAGTTAACATAGTCAAATTCAACGCTAATTTAGTTCATGAATTCCTATATTGGCTTTACATTATGGGGGCTTATTATTTGGTTTGGTGTTTTTATTTTTCTACAACCCTTACTATATATGTTTTCACAAGGATCTCGAGGAGTTTTGATGTATCCCCACAAAATTATGATAGTGGAATAAACATGTTAATTCAAGAAGAAGAGAGTACTGAATGTTGATATAGACCATGAGAGAAATGCCTTTGAAATCTGATTCTATGATCTCATAAGTGAGTTATAAATAACTTTTAAAGATTAAATTTAAGTGGATGCAAAATGCCTTCCTGAGCATGCCTAAACACCTCAACTAGACTAGCCTACATGGAGTTATTCAAAGAACTACACAATTTCACCCCAAATTACCAAATTGTCATCGTAATGTCCCCTCTTGAATAGGATTTAATTATAAAAAATAATAAAGTAAAATACAAAAGGATAAAAATAAGATTAAAATTAAAATTTAAAAGAATAAAATTAACTTTAACGAATAGGTCAAAAGGCATGAAATGAAAAGTTGTGACTCCCTCAAACATGAGATATAGAAGGGAGAAGAGAAACTCATTTGAAAGGAGGCTGCAGGGAGGAAGAAGAAAGAAGGGAACATGTGAAAATAAGAACTAATGCAGATATCTTTGAAAGTTTAAAATAGAGATCCGTTAAATGCTTAGTTCATCAACCTCAAGGTGCCTATTTTAGATGTTGCGTTTATGTATTACACAATGAAATTAAGTTAGATGCCTTAAGATTGATACCTCTCCATATTTAACAAATATTTTTATTGAAGATAACTGAGCTAGTCTAGTACGGTGGAAGATTCACAAAGTTGGTCTAGTATAGTGGAAGATTCACAAAGTTATTCATTCTATAACTCCTCTTACTCCGTGCCTATTCCATAACCTTTGCCAACATACTCCTTGTCTGTGCCAAAATAGGATCTTTGGAACAGGGTATGGATATCCATCAAAACATAATGAAAGGGGGGTTTTCATGAGATATTATAGTTGGAAATTCTGTTATAGACATATATGCAAAATGTAAAAGCATAGACAAGGCACATAAATTGTTTGAGAGAATGCCTCAGAGAAACGTGGTCTCGTGGACTGCAACAATTGCAAGATATGCACAAGATGGATTTATTGAAAGGTTGTAGAAACTTTCAATCAAATACACTTGGTAGGTGTAAATCCTAATTTCACAACCTTTGTCAGCATTCTCTTTGCTTGTGCTAAAATGGGAGTGATGCAGAGGATAGAATGATGAACCCTTTAAACAACCCAAAATGAGCAAAATTGTAGAAGTGTTCCAAGTGACCCTTCTAGGTCCTGATGGGCAAAATCTACAAATAGTCAACTCTAGGAGGTTTCAAGGCTTCAATAGGTTTGTTTTAGCATATCTAACATGTTCCAAACATCACCTTCAAGTTTCAACACCTCTGAAGTAAAAATGCATAGCAAACCAAAATGTTGTCAATGACAATTTTCAATTTCTGTAACAGCAGCAAGGTAAATTGGCAGATATCTTTTATTTTTCTCAAGTGACTCTTTGAAAAAACAACCTTTTAAAATACCCTTTATCCTTATATAAAACATATGTCAAGATTGGATGGGCCTCCTTTGGCAAAAATCAAAGTTTCTTCACAATGACCCTGTCTTTAACAATGAACAACTAGCGCATTTACAAAGCAACATATAGCAATACTTAATGTATGGACTTCAAACTTTTTATAGGCTCATCAAATGCCTTCAATTAGACAAATACACAATCAATTTCAGTCTATGGGTTTCCCATCCCCAAAAATGCCAATTCATCCCTTATAAACCCTTGTTCCTAGGGTATCACCAATCTCACATGTGTAACAACTTCTTTGACTAATTCCAAGTGAAAACATCAATGTTTCAACATCATAACCATGAATCAAAACTCAAAAACTACCCTCCTTAAGGCAAATCTCTCTCTATAGGACTGTCCCTTCAATCCTTAACCCTTGTTTTCACCTTTTTATTGTTGGTGGGCCGCCAAATATTCTGGTTAGATATTCATTACAGAGTTAGAAGCATTTGTACATGTTAGAAGAGTTCTATTCCATGAAGAAATAGTGGACATTTCATGGGATGAGCATGATTTAATGAAAAAAAAACTACAAAATTACTTGAAAACTGTCTGCTACAGCCAGGCAGTGAATAAAATTGAATAAAAAACTCACCAAATGGATTCAAGACTCAATTATTATCATCAAAAAATGTTTGGTAAGATAGCACAATACATTCCCAATCCAAAGATATGCATAAAACCAAGAATGCTTCAAATTGCTGTTCAAACCAAGCTTTTTCTATTCACTTTTTTTGAGATAGTCCGTCCATTATATCTTCCAGTCTGTACAAACACATATTTATAGACTTGGGAATGGTAACTACCCCTCTTAACCATCTCCAACTAGTTTCATTTGCTAATCCTTCTTAAAATTTGAATTATGGAGTTTCCTTCCAAAATGGCTTTATAGCCGTTAACATTCAAATTTCAATTTTAAACTACTAAACTATGCTCTTAAAGAGTTTATTGAATCTTCTGATTTATGTAATGAAATGGTAAGGTTATGATAACCTATAGGACCCTATCCAATGTCTTTTCTAGCCTAGGCAACCCTAAGATGCAATTACAACTTTTTTTCAACATAGAAATCCATCAGGACATTATGCAATTTCCACGACTTCCAATGCCTCCATGTGCCATGATTGTTGAAGGATTGCCCAATTGAATCCAGGAGATGATCCATGACCTCTGTAATGCCTTGGATCTCCAATGTGCCTTTGACAAGCATATGATGCTGCTGCATCATTTCATCACCTTTAAATATGTTCTTGTCCCAAGAACTGTGTCTGGCATAAATTGCTTCTTTTCCTCCATATCTCTGCATATGGTGCATAGGAATGAAACCTCCTAAAGTAAAGTGTCTCTTATTCTGATGTCCTACATGAAAAACATTCAAACATTTGTTAGAAATCATAACTCCTACCCTTGGGGCAGTCACCATTGCTGCCTTGGTTGTTTTCTTGACTGTCTGGACAATCTTTATTTCTGCCTATTTGGGAAGTACCCCTGCTGTCCTTCCAACTGCTGGTGCACCCATCTTTTAATTGTCTTTTTCATGTCCTCTGATAGGATAGTACCATCCCCCACTAACACTCCTTCACCACCTTTAAATCCTGTCCTTATCTCTGTCACAGAATTCAGAATTCTCTGTCCTTTATTCTCCACTACTTGCTGTTCCAACTTTATGCTTTTCCCAGTCTGACCTGTATCCAATTCTCTAATTCTTCCTATGAGGAGAGATTCATTTCCCTTGCAAGGAAATGGTATCAACTCAAACCTTTTTCCATTACTCCACACTTGGTAGATGTTAGTGAAGCAATCATGTAACACTTTCCTAGAAACTTGCCAAGATCTTCCTAGGATAACATGTGCACAATTCATTTTTACAACATCACATAGAATCTGATTAGAGTCACCCACCTATTGAGAAATTTAACATGGTCTGATAATGCACTATGAAATTTTGATTTTCCTCCACCCATGTAGCATAATAAGGGCCTAGGATGGTGTTGAATAGGCAGTTTCAAAGCATTGACAACATCCCATGATATTAGATTGCTGCAAGTACCTAAATCTATGACTAATTTATAAACTTCACCTTGTATTAAAAAATTAGTCCTAAAAATACTTACTTGTGGTGTCCATTCCTCACCTCTCCTAAACATCTTTTAATTGCATATAATAACTAATTTATGTGCTTTTTCATGACTATGTTGACTCATATAATTGTGATCTCTCTAGCTTGGCACAATTTATGATTACCATGCACACAATAGAAGTCAAGATGACATTATTCAAATCCTTGCGGATGGTTCGGCATTTATGCACATAGAGGAAAAGTGGTAACACTTCAAAGAAGAACCTCGTAATCTCAGGCTTTCATTGGCAGCGGATGGTGTCAATCCATTTGGAGAGATGAGATCTGTTTACTCGGTGTGGCCTATTTTTGTGCAAGGTTCTAATAATGATGCATCTGAGCCACAGGTAAATAAGCTAAATGAAATTTATTTCAAATTGAATACTTTACCAATTAGTCTATTTGATGTTAAGTTCCAATATAAAGTGAGTATATCTATTTTAAGCAAGCAATGATAACAATGCGTAGGATATTGGAATGTAGCCTGACAATCCTTCTACACAATCTGTGCATGATGAAGGTTCGCATGATTGCATCCTAGTGGTGGAGGTATACATTTTCTATTAAATTTTTTATATGTAATTGCAATTGGTGTTTGGATTAACGTAACATTTTGTATAGTAGCTGTAGAGGATTGAGGGGTCAGTGTTCATGAGCATGTTGAGGTTGAGTCCAGACAAAATGATGTGGCCAGATCAGGTAAAGAGCACCACAGTTATGTTCTTTAAAATAATTAAATACTTGTAACAATTATAATAAAATATTTTTAATTTAACTCTTTTATTTGTTATTGCAGAGGACCCCCCTTTGCAGTAGCATAGGAATTTGAGATCATCAAGAACAGAGAACAAAACAATTGATGAAGGGGGAATTGATGATAAGACTGATGCTCCTCTTAGAGCTTACATAGAAAAAAAAATTAGAAAGAAAAAAAAGAAATGATTGTCATCTACATACCTTAATTGATAATGACTGGATTTTATGTCTCAATGAATTTAATTATGTGCTAATGAATGTTCATGAATTATGTGTTAATGCAGAATATTGATGAATGTTGCGTGTTAACAAATCTAATGTGTTAATGAATGTTATCGTGTGATATTGATTGAATGTTATCATGTGATATTGATTGAATGTTACATTTTATTAATGGTTGAAAGAATGAATGAATGTTAGATGTTAACAGGGAATGTAGAGTGATGTTAGGGGGAGGGGGGTGGGGCCAAATGAGCTTCCACCTTCACGTGGTTGGCCCTGTTTAGTAGAGAATATTAAACTATTCTCGAAACAAAGTGAAGCTCAATAAGATACTAAATATTTCTCTATTTTGTCAAATTTATACTTTTCGAAGTCTTTTGAAGATTTGTATCTGATAGTACTCTAATACCCTATGACTACTCTAAGGTTCTTGGTTGTAATGTACCCTTTCTTGATTGACTTGGGAATTTGTGACAATTACCTTGAATTATCATTTCATACCATAAATTACAATATATGATATCACTTATAAACTTATATAATTGATAATGTATAGATAATGATAGTTTTTTTCCATATAATGCTACTGTAACAATACTCTCAAATGTAAGACCACCATTATCAACTCTATATCTCCCATCAATGGCTATTTGTCCTTTTCCCAGATTCAAATATGAATTCGCATATATGGAAGTATTGTTTTTTATTCCCCTCTCAAATTATAGAATTGCTATTTATAATATATTACTATTCTTTCATTGCTGTTCCTTAAGTTCAATATTATCCTTCGTATATGACCATTTGGGACCACCATTCTCTATCCCCTTTCTGTCTACTGTTGACTGGATGTGCTCTTCTCCCATTTCTTTTTAACATTCCAATTTTTAAATCCCGTTCTTTATTCCCATGCTATTATGTTTCTCTCTTTCCCGATTATTCCCCCCCTATTCATCTCTTATTAACACTGATATATATATTTTGACTGCCGTGTATCTAATGTTTTCGGTGATTCCTACTTTTTATTCTTGTCTCTCCCCCAAATTTTGATGTTTCTCGAATCCTCAGTTATATGCAGTGCTTCTATATATTCCCTCTCTCTTTTGTATCCATGTAGGATGGTTACCGGCTTTTGTTTGAGTGTTGACATTCTCTTTATGAATCCCCCGTCGCAAAGTATACACAGGAGGTGAAGGTTTATAAACTCCAATTGTTACTCACTGTCGAAGTATACTGTTCTATTTGATGTATTGACAGCCTATGAGGAATTGAGTTATTGCTGGTGCCTCTTGATTGTCACAAATCTTTCTTTCTATTTGAGTATGTTGATCTAGATACCCCCTATCCCATAGATGACTATAAGTTTCACTAGACGATTGGAATGTTGCTGTAGAAACACAAAAAATGTCCCCAACTATAGAAAAGTAAAACTTTTGTAGTGTATTTACATCTATATTGATAATCTTATCATTGTGGAAGAAAAAAATCTGGAGTTGATTATGATGCAGGGAGGTGTTAAACTGCTTGCAAAGATGGCCAAAAAGGTAGAAGATCCACAAATGGTTTAGATTGTTGGGAGCATTGCCAAACTTGTGTGGGAAAATGGTATGTCTTTATCATGTATGTTTAGTAAACTTGAAAATTCTTTTGTAGATTAGTCCTACCCATCATGTCTAATCTCGACATTGTAAATGGAAAGTGTATAAGTTAGAAAATAAATAAGATTATACTTTCCACATTGTATTATGGGAAGAAACTATAGCAATTTTGCAATTGAATAGAGAATTATGAATACAAAAGTTCAATTCATAAAGGACTGTGTTACTGAATAATCTCTCTTATCATGCCTGACCGTCTCTAACTTGAAACATATGAAAGAGTTATCCGAGGTTAGGATAAAGTCACTTCATAAAAAAAATATGTGATCAAATGATTTGAATGCATTCAATGTTTATTATTTTTCTTGAAAAGCTCTTTTGTTTGCCCACCTATTGAAGTATTCCAATTTTCATCACCTCACAATAAGAATTGGCTCTAATTGTTAAAAGGCCCAATAAAATTTAGTCTCCATATGTTCAATAATTTTCTTCTTTTCCAATTGTTATAACCTTACTGTAAATATTATGTAGAATTATGTATAGAGTAGGACACTAGATCCTGTCCAACAACATCTTCTATGCCATCTTATAGGGTTTCCATGTGACCTATCATGTTGAGCGTTCTTCCTGTACTGTTTCTTGCATCAATCACCTTTGAAAGATGATGTCAAGCCCCATGTTTTGTAAAAGTCCATTGATTAATTGGAAGGTCTTTAAATAGAGCACACTCTTCTTTATTTTTAGAAGTTTCATATTGAGAGTAGGATGATGTCAATAGGTAATTTTTATTTCCTCTATCAATGAGGATGCAACTAGATTCTAGCATATGACTTTAAACTTGAAATATATGTAATATAGATGAAAAACATAGTAATGCTCTTTAGATTTTCTTGGCAAATGTTTGTTATTAATTTTTTGTTATATCAATTTTCCTGAATTATGTAGGATCGTGAGCCTTTGAGTGATGATGATGATGATGAGGATGATGATGATGATGATGATGATGATGACGAGGATGATGATGATGAAATTTAGAGGTATGCCATCAATACTTAATCTATTTAATATTCATTTCTTGATAGAAATATATTTGTCTTATATGGTTACATAGTTTATTCATTATATATTTAAAAGCTACAAGTTTCAACTACAATTAGAATACTGCTAATCTATTGATATAACAATAGAATACTGCTAATCTATATCATCCAACAGTTTTACATTTGGGTTGAGTGCTTGAAGTGCCTAAGGCCCTAAACATTATCACTTGGTAAGAATATTTGGACAAGAACAATTACCTAGTTGAGAAGAGCTAGGATAATGTTTTACAATTGAAATGAATAAAACATAAAACTAGTGAAACACGGGTGCGGGGATATGTCAGGATGGGGGGTCTCCGTGTCTCCAGCTAATGCGGATCCTTCAAAAGTCTCCATTAATCTGTCACAAGCACTATGGCATCCATCTAATTTATCTGTGAAGCCAATTATGGTCAATAGGAAAATTGATAAGGCTATTGAGCCTATGCTTGATGCACGCACACATCCATTTGATGCCCTCCCTACTTCTGAGTTCTTGAAACTCTCACAAGATAAACTAGAAGGTTACTAGAAGGTTTCTTTGGTCATATAATTTCTAGTATCGTTAGCATCACAACTCTTGGGGAAAAATAGAATGCCTTAAAATACTTGGAAACCCTAAGTAGCAATGTGGAAGCAGCCAACATCTTAACCAATGGTTTAGTATTGTCCATGCTTGTTAAGATGCTGAGAATATCTAAACTAACTGCTTTGCATGTTCAACTTGTTTCAGTAATGGGTTTGTTGATTCGGCATGCAACTATTATTGAAGATGAAGTGGCAAGTTCAGGTATAGTTTCAGTGCTAACTGATGCTCTTCGAGATAAGAAGGAAAAAGTGAGAAGATTTTCTATGGCAGCCTTAGGTGAACTTTTGTTCTATATCTCCACTCAGAGTGAAAATTCTTCGAAGGCTGTTGTTGGTCTAGAAAGTCCAGCAAAAGATAGTCGATCATCACCATCTACATGGCAGGTTAGCCCCTAATTCTTGTGCCATTTATATCTGATATATGTGATGTAGAGCCTTGGTATCCACAGTGAAAAATAGTGTTTTCAACTAAACTTTGTGTGAGAATTCAAACTCTCCTACCCCTGCTTATGCTAGGGAACTCCTTACCAAAGCTCTACACTATTGAATGAACAAGTCTTTTGTAAACATTCAACACATTATTTACCCGTAACTCCTCATAATGTTATTCATAGTCTGTTGTTTTGTCAGTGACGACAGGTTCTTGTATACCTTGTGTACCTCCTTTCCCACCAACTGTGCCAGTTTATTTTCTGTATGTTCTTTGATAGTTTCATTACTTGTCAAACTTTCTACTTTGTTCCAGTCCTTCCCAATTTCAAATCTATTCCCGTGACAAACCAGTCACTCACCAATCTTGGTATATACCTGGCATAGAGATTCAAGTGTTCCAAAGGCTCTTCAAAAAAATCACTCTGTCATATTTCATATGCCGGACAGAGTGTTCTTCGAGAACAAGGTTCTCAACTAAACTCCAACTTCACATACTTTCTTCA
>BSBK01014659.1:5000-60000 GCA_027943335.1 Chamaecyparis obtusa | reverse complement strand
CATCAATGGCTCGCATTCTCACAGGGAGAATAAGGTAGATGGGAGGCTTCTTGTTGGAGAGCCCAAATGGAGTGGTGGTATAAGTGATGAGAAGGATGTTAAAGCTCTCTTGTCCTTCCGAAAAGCCATTACAAATGACCCAACTCAATTCCTCTCCAACTGTATTAGAATATTATAATGTTTCTTTAATGGTCATATTAGTTAATCTTTAGTTTATTAGGTAGTTTCTATTTTTATCTTTAGTTCACGATGGTTTCTTTTAGAAACATCATCTTTGTAAATCTATATAAGGAGCTTTCATCTCCCCTATTTAATACAACAACATCGATTTACCATAACATGGTATCAGAGCGGGTTGATGGGATTTCATAAAATTTGATGAATTTTTTAAGAAAAAATCAAGCTTCTTCTAATTTACAAATTTGTTTTATGATTTTTTAAAATCAAAATTGTTGGAGGCATTTTATGAAAATTTTGTGGTTCATCTTTGAAGATTTTTGCTGAAAATTGTGAGCCTAGTCGAGGGATTTGATCGCATGATTTCTCAGTTTGAGAAAAAGTCTGATTTTTGAGGGTTGCATGTACTTGCATGTGCTGTTTTACCATGTGAAGTCTCATGTTTTGCCACATGAAAGTTTCTCTGGTGGGTTTATAATTTTTTCCTCAAAAATTATCTTGTGGTTTTATAATTTTTTCCTCAAAAATTATCTGTTGGGTTTATAATTTTTCCCTCAAAAATTATTTGGTGGGTTTATAATTTTTTCCTCAAAAATTATTTGGTGGATTTATGTTTTTTTTCCTCAAAAATAATCTATTGGGTTTTACTATTTTTTCCTTAAAAATGAAGCTTTGTATTCTCTGATCGGTGCCTTGGATTTTGCTATTTGGTTTTGATTGATTTTTCACCTAAAAAACCGCATCTAGTTTTTTTTATTTTTCTCCTAAAAAATCATGGCTTTTTGCAATCTATTTTGAGGCATCATGCTCATTTGTAAAGTTTGGAGGGTTTGCCGATTTTTCCTAAAAATCATGCTAGCCATTCTCAATGTTTGTTTATGTCTCCAGGGAAGAGTAGCTCCATTATCCAACATCAGGTTGGATGTTTTGTGATGATTTCTGGTCAGATGTTTTGCTGATTCTGGGAGTGTTAGTGGTAGACTCATCTCAGTGGTAGAGTCAGTGGCAGGTTCCTGTCTTTTTTTGCAAAGCTTTTTGAAGAAGGGGGCACCCTTCTTTGTTCTTTTCTGGATGAATTTTGGCTTCTTGGTCATTAACATTTTGTAGATCTAGGGAGGGTCTTAGTAGCTTCAGAATGTTTTGAAGAATTTGTGACCAAAAGACAGTAGTTAGATGATGACCATTAAGGAAGGGTATTAGAATATTATAATGTTTCTTTAATGGTCATCTTAGTTAATCTTTAGTTTATTAGGTAGTTTCTATTTTCATCTTTAGTTCACGATGGTTTCTTTTAGAAACATTGTCTTTGTAAATCTATATAAGGAGCTTTCATCTCCCCTATTTAATACAACAACATTGATTTACCATAACAAATTGGACTGCTCAGAATGCAGACAAGGTGTGTTCATGGAATGGTATTTGGTACAGAAGATGGACTAAAAGAGTAGTCTCCATCATGCTCCCTTATTTGGGATTGGAAGGTACCATCTCACCGTCCTTGGGAGACCTCTCCTTGTTGCGCACTTTAAATCTATCTGGTAATAATCTCACTGGAAGGATTCCCCCACAATTTGGATAGCTCAAAGTCTTAGGGTTTCTTGACCTTAGCTAGAATTTGCTGTGGAGATCTATCCCTACAACTCTGGCTAACTGCACACTACTTCAGTGGATTAGGGTTTCATGCAACGATCTCACTAGGAGCATGCCAACAAAATTTGGTGGTCTGGGAAAATTAGAGCACCTTCGGCTGTCCAACAATAGTCTGGGTAGAAGCATTCCAACAACTTTAAGTAACTGCAAGTCTCTCCAAGGTATATCCATTATCTTCAACAATCTAACTGGTTCATTCCCTTCTGTTTTGGGTTTGATTAAAAATCTACAATATATTTACTTGTATGACAACTTGCTAAGTGGTTCTATACCTCCATCTCTTAGCAACTATTCTCAATTGTTGGAGATCGATCTCTCTCACAATAATTTAATAGGGAGCATACCAACAAAATTTAGTAACCTTGCCAAATTGGAGATTCTCTGGCTGTCCAACAATCATCTGGGTAGAATCATTCCATCTTCTTTGAGCAACTGCATGTCTCTCCAACATTTATCCATTGGCTATAATAATCTCACCAGTTCAATCCCTTTTGTTTTAGGTTTATTGAAAAATCTCAATTATATCTACTTGGAAGGAAACTCACTAAGCGGTCATATCCCACCTTCTCTTAGTAACTGTACTTAGTTGTCCTATATATCACTCTCTCACAACAGGTTAATGGGAACCCCAAGAACTAGGATCGCTTCAGCTATTAGATCACCTATATCTACAGTCCAACATATTCCAAAATAGAATTCCTCCAAACCTAGGTAATTGCTCTTCCATGAATGTTTTGTTTTTGGGTGATAATCGTTTACTGTCAGGTAAACTACCACCTGAATTGGGAAATTTGAGAGAGCTTGAGATGTTATCAATGTATGGACAACCTAAGATTGAGGGTTGTATTCCTCCAGAGATAGGGAATTGTAGCAGTCTCTGGTGGCTGGATTTTGGATGGAGCAGAATTACAGGGAGGGTGCCCATGAAAGACTAAAATCTATATATGACAAAACAATAAACAAAAAAATAGAGAAACATAACTGCTGTTACAATAGATTGAAGAATAGAGATCTTATTCACTAATCAAAACTAATTACATTGCCTCGATATATAGAGGGTTGTTTGTAACAGAATTGAAACACAAATTAACACAATTATGTGACTGCATTCTACGTGGGCAATGGGAAGAGTGAGTGGAAGAATTCCACCATCTTATTAGGAAAACTAGACGAGGACTGTAATTAATGGTTTGGATAGTCAAAGCAAACTCTTAACAAATCTATGACTAATTGCAAATGTGGTGAATGGGATAAGAGAAATCTAAGGAAATGTGGACAGCAACTCAAGCTTTAAATTCCTATCTCCAGTTCTGGTATAAGAGAATGTTTACATGGAGTAGAAAAAATTATTAGCTTCCATCATTCCTCCTTAATTACTTCTACAAATGATTTAACATCACTCATTCCTACATTTTCTCGTAGATATTCAAAATTCTCTTTTGGTTGTGCCTTTATGAAAATGTCTGCTAACTGTTCTTTATATTTACAAAATTCAAGATAGATTTCACCATTGTTAACCAACTCTCTGATGAAGTGGTATCTTGTATCAATGTGCTTGCTTCTTTGATGAAAGACATGGTTTTTTGATAAAGCAATTTCTAATTTATTGTCACAAAATATCAGTGTTGATTTCTCTTGTGCTTGCAGTAGATCCTTTAATATTCTTCTCAACCAAATTGCTTGGCATGCTGCTGATGTGGCTGCTATGTACTCTACTTTAGTTGATGAAAGTGTCACAATAGCTTGCTTCCTTGATGCCCATGAGATTACACTTGTGCCACAATGAAAGGCATATCCGGAAGTACTCTTCCTATCATCAAAATTACCTGCAAAATCACTGTCAGTATAACCAATCAAATCAAATTTGTTAGCTTTGGAATATAGAATTCCATATCCACTTGTTCCTGCAATGTATCGTAGTATCCTTTTCCCAAATTGCCAATGAGACTCTTGTGAAGAATCCATAAACCTTGAAATCAAACTAACACTATACATGATATCTAGCCTTGTAGCTGTGAGATACAATAAACTTCCAACAAGTCTCTTAAACAAGGTTGGATTAGCATGTGACACCTTGTCCTCTTTGCTAAGCTTTTTTCCTGTTGCAACTGGAGTTAATGTTGGTTTACAATTCAACATATTGAACTTTTTCAATACATCATTGGCATACTTAGATTGAAAAATAAAATTTCCCTTATCAGATTGAACAACTTCAATGCCTAAGAAGTATCTCATCATTCCCAAATCTGTCATCTCAAATTCTTTCATCATTGCTGTCTTAAACATGTCAACTGACAAATTCCCTATGAAAATTAAGTCATCAACATAAAAGCATACAATCAAAACATGATTTTGCTCATTAATTTTCATATATAATGTAGGCTCACTACTACTTTTATTGAATCCATCATTCAACAAAAAAGAATCAATTCGACTGTACCATGCCCTAGGTGCCTGTTTCAAACCATATAAAGCCTTTTTTAATTTATACACTTTACTTTCATGACCACATATCTCATAACCTGGTGGTTGTTGAACATAGACTTCTTCCTCAAGAATACCATTCAAAAAAGTAGATTTTACATCCATTTGAAAAACTTTCCAACCATTTTTTGTAGCTATAGCTAAGACCGTTCTAACTGTATCAAGTCTAGCAACTAGTGCAAATGTTTCATTATAGTCACTCCCATACTGTTGTGCAAATCCTTTTGCTACTAATCTAGCCTTATACTTATCAAGTTCACCTTCTACATTAAATTTGGTTTTATAAACCTACTTAACACCAATATAATCCTTACCTTCAGGTAGATCAATTAACTCCCATGTTTGATTTCTTTCAATAGAATCAATTTCATCATTCATAGCTTTGACCCAATGTTCCTCCTTAATTGCTTCTTCAAAATACATAGGATCATGAGAGAATAAAGCAAAATTTGAGTACGAATCCAAACTTTCTTCACTTTGATCATATATCTCTTTCAAGCTTTTCATTTTCTTACCTTTTGATGAGGCAAGTGAAGGACTTGACTTGTTACTTGATGGAGTAGAATGACTTGATGGGTGACCTTGCACAATATTTCTTTGTGGAGAGTTTGGTCCTGCTTGATTTGATTGATCATCTTGCTCTTCTTGCTCTTGTTCACTATTTGGTAGTGGTGCTCCACCCGTGACTACACTTTCAACATTTCCATCCCATGCATCTTCCTCCTTAAATATGACATCCTCACTAGTAATCATTTTCTTTGAAGTGGGGTTAAATAATCTATAGGCTTTTGATTCCTCACTATAACCAAGGAAGATACACTTTTCACTCTTATCATCCAATTTGCTTCTTAATTCAGCTGGCACTAAAACATATGCAACACATCCAAATATTGTAAGATGAGAGACAAAATATTTCTTACCATTCCATGCTTCTTGTGGAATTCTACCTTTCACAAGTTTTTAGTAGGACTTCTATTCAGAATATATGTTGCACATGCTACTGCTTCAGCCCAAAATTCATTCGACAAGTTTTTAGCTTTGAGCATACTCCTTTCCATTTCCATTAGGGTTCTATTTTTCCTTTTTTCTACACCATTCTGTTGTGGTGTGTACCTTGCTATAAATTGTTTCTTAATCCCATGATCTCTGCAAAAATCTAAAAATTCATTAGAACTGTATTCACCACCCCTATCAGATCTAAGAACCTTAATGAATAGTCCACTTTGTTTCTCCACCATTGATTTAAACTCCTTAAATTTATTGAAGGTTTTAGACTTCTCTTTTAAAAAGCATATCCATGTTTTCTTGCTAAAGTCATCAATAAATGTTAGAAAATATATACTTCCTCCTAAAGATGAAGTTTGCATCAGACCACATATGTCAGTGTGAACTAGCTCCAAAGGCACCCTTGCTCTATTTGAACTTCCTACTATAAAAATCTCTCTATGTTGCTTTGCAATAATACAACTTTCACAAACATTAGTAGGCTCCTTAATAGGTGGCAATCCTTGTACCATATTCTTCTTTTGCATTAAACTTAATCCATCAAAATTAAGATGACCATACCTCAAATGCCAAACCCATGTTTGGTCTAAGTGAACTGCTTTGAAACTAACATCCCATGTTCCTTGAATTCCATGAATATGAAGTGGAAACATCCTATTCCTAGTCATCTCCACTTTTGCAATCAACCTATCACTAAGAATCTTATCCATAATTGTACAAACATCTTTGTTAAATAGAATTCTATATCCATTTTCAATTAACTGCCCAACACTCATTAGATTATGTTTTAATCCAGGCACAATGTAAACATCTTGAATACATCACTTTTCTCCATTTTTTAATACATGTATAACACCTTTTCCCATCACAGAAACTACACTATCATTTCCTAATTTTACTTCAGATTTTACAAAGTCATCCAAACAAGCAAATAGTTCTTTATTCCCTATCATGTGGTTGCTACAACCACTATCTAAAAACCATATATCTTTAGTGCTTTCTTGAGCAACATTACAAGTTATAAATAATTTTTAGAATTATTATCAGATACATTTGAATAATGTGCATTGTGTGTATCCATATCTTCCTGTTTCTTCTTACATTCATTTGCCAAATGACCATACTGTTTACAGTAATAACATTGAACATGACTTTTATCAAACCTTTGTGTTTGCTCTTGGAATAAATTTCTTTCTCTTCCTCTTCCTCTAAAACTTGATCTTCCTCTTCCTCTGTTAAAAGAAACTTGAGATCTAAAAGCATTCTCTAAAGTTGAATTGCTATTCCTGCTTATTCTAGATTCATGAGACAATAAGGATCCAAAATGTTCATCTATAGATAACCAAGTTAAGTTCTTAGATTCTTCAATGGAAACTACAATTATATCAAATTTACTAGGTAAACTTCTAAGAATTTTTCAACCACTGCTTGATCAACTAGATTTTCCCCACATGGTCTCATTTGATTAACAATATTCATAACCTCAGTGTAAAAATGATCTATAGAATCAAATCCACCCATATGAAGATTTTCAAAACTTCTTCTTAAAGTTTGTAACTTAGCTACCTTTACTTTGTTTGTAC
Organism: Chamaecyparis obtusa; assembly: GCA_027943335.1. Classification (NCBI taxonomy): domain Eukaryota; kingdom Viridiplantae; phylum Streptophyta; class Pinopsida; order Cupressales; family Cupressaceae; genus Chamaecyparis; species Chamaecyparis obtusa. Next base: position 53,101 of record BSBK01014659.1, on the reverse strand, counting down.
CTTGGTAAGCAGTTTCTAGTGCATCCCAAGCTTTCTTGGACCTTGTTGCTGCAACAACTCTTGGAAATATAGGAATCATCCAGTACTTGTTGAAGGAAGAACAAAGCCTCAACATCCTTCTTTTTATTCTCTTTCAGCTGATCTTTTTCTACTTGTGATAAAGCTTGATAGGCTACTTGATTTTGTGGTTCTACAAAACCACTGGCTACCAAATCCCAAATATCTTGTGAACAAAATAAAGTTTTTATCTTAATATACCAAAATTCATAATTCTTACCATTGAAAAGAGGAATTTGAGGTTGAGAAAAATTGCTACTTGTTGCCATATTAACAAGATCTGCTACAACAAACTTCTGATATTCTCCAACAACAACACTTCCCTTTAGCTAACAATAGTTTCAGATCAACCTGCTCTTATACCAATTTGAAAGACTAAAATCTATATATGAAAAAACAATAAACAAAAAAATAGAGAAACATAACTGTTGTTACAATAGATTGAAGAAGAACATAGATCTTATTCACTAATCAAAACTAATTACATTGCCTCTATATATAGAGGGCTATTTCTAATAGAACTAAAACACAAATTAACACAATTTTGTGACTGCATTCTACATTGGCAGTGGGAGGAGTGAGTGGAAGAATTCCACCATCTTATTAGGAAAACTAGATGAGGACTGTAATTAATGGTTTGGACAGTCAAAGAAAACTCTTAACAAATCTATGACTAATTGCAAACATGGTGAATGAGATAAGAGAAATCTAAGGAAATGTGGACAGCAACTCAAGCTTTAAATTCCTATCTCCAGTTCTGGTATAACAGAATGTTTACGTGGAGTAGAAGAAATTATTATCTTCCATCAGCCCAGAAGCATATTCCATCTCCCTCTCTCACTTCTTGCCTTAGAGGGAAACTAGATAGAAGACATGCTAGTAGAATCTTTCTTCAATATCACTGTACTAGAATATTTGGATTTGAGCTTCAACAGATTCTATGGGATAGTTCCAAGATCAATTAGCAACTACACAATCCTGTGGAAGTTGAATCTTTCAAACAATTCATTGCATGGAAATCTACAAGTAGAATTTCCTCATTCATTAGAAATTGTGTATGTTCATTCTAATAGCTTCTCCGGAGATCTACCTACGTCTTTGGCCAACTGTAGGCACCTTCAACACTTGGATTTAAGGAGGAACATATTAACAGGCTAGCTTCTTGAGTATGTTGCAAATTTTCAAGAGCTAAGAGTTTTGAGCCTGGGATATAGTGCATTTGAGGGATGTATTCCTGCATGGATCACCAACCTCATCCACTTTCAGATGCTAGATTTTCCCAACAATAAATTTGTTGGAAACATTCCCTCCCATCTCCAAAATCTGCAGGGTTTTGTTGCTCCACAAGTAAACAAATCAAAAATCAACTAGGATATGATGATTGCAGCAAAGGGACATGAGTACTGCCTGGAATATGTGATAGCACAAAACACCATAATAGACTTATCAAACAATCATCTCAGTGGGGAAATACCAAAAAGCATTGGAAGTTTGACTAGTCTGAGGCTTCTAAATCTTTCTGGAAATCAACTAGAGGGAAAAATACTAGCATCTCTTGGAAGTATCACTACTTTAGAGTAGTTGGACTTATCTAGAAATTCTCTAAGCGGAAGAATTCTATAGGATCTATCCAAATTGACCATGTTGGTGGTCATTAATGTTTCCTTCAATAGAATCTGTGGGATGATACTGAGTGGAACTCAATTTGACACTTTCAACGAGACATCGTTCATGGAAAATCCTCCATGTTTGTGTGGGCAGCCCTTGCAAAAGTGCCAACAAAATAACACAACTTCAACAAGAGGGAAGGAAGAGAGGTCACCACTGAGTGTTGTTGAAGAACAGGTGTCCCTGATTGCATTGGGTCTGGGATTTGGCATCTCGTTTGGTGGAATGATCTCTCTCATTAGTGCAAAGGACACAATTTGGCGTTTGCTTCACAACTAAATGCTTTTAGTAACTTCCAACCAAACAGGGTCAGAGAACAACATAACTTGTCTGCAGAGGATTCATAAGGTGACAATCTAGTCAGGGTTGCTAGTAGCTAATCTTATAGTGATACTTCAGTATTTTATTTTAATCTATTTTTACTTGGTTTACTAGATGAATTGCAATGGGAGTTGGGGAATAACATAAATGCATGCCCAGTTTAAAATTAATTGAAAAGATATCTTGAACAGGTCCAGAATGATTAAGAGAAGTCTAAAAAAATAGATTACTATAGTTAGTCCATAAAAATTGCTCCAGCATACAGACGCATACAAAATCTTATGTAGATGCTTTCTTTTGATATATATATATATAATTTTATTATGATTTGCATTATTATTTGTCTTTACAATGAGTTGTTATGAAGTTTAAATGGTGAATGTCAAATACAAAATATCTCTAAAAGTTTGATATGTTTGAGGGTTGCGTTAAATGATTCATTTAAACTTTCGACATACTTTCCAAGCATGGAGTTTACATGTAATTAAAACAAGTGTTGCATAGTGACATTACTCTCTCTCTCTCTGTGTTGTAGAATTTTTGTGTAAGCTTTTTATAAAAAATATTTTCAAAAGTTATTTTATGTGGTACAAAAGTTAATGTTGTGATACTTGTCATGGTATGTAACCTCGAGGATTTTCTCTATAGTCCTTGAATTTTTTTTTAAATAAACAAAGATAAAAATAAAAATATATTAGTAAAAATATAGAATGAAATTATCATCCCTTTTTATAGTGATACTTTTGTAAGTTTTTTAATCTACTTTTATTTGGTTTACTAGACAACTTGTAAAGGGTGTTGGAAATACCATTATTCTATAAATGCATGCCCCAAATTAAGAGAAGTTCAAAATATATCTTGAACACAGGTTTAAAATGATGCCTTCTTTATAATACCGCTTTAACAATTTTGTTGGTGTTTATGTTGCTATGTTATATTTTTATTCTTAATCAAATAGAAAAAAGTAGTCCAAAAATATTAGATTAGTATGATTAGTCAATAAAACTTTCCATCATGCACAAGCATAAAAACATTTCAATATAGATGTTTTGTTTGGTGTTTGTGTGTGTGTGTGTATAGTAAACGATAAAATATGGATGGGGTCCTAGAACAATGGTTTGCATATAAAAGAGACCCCAAAACCAATATTTTACACTTACATTTGAATTGTATTGATATGGAAAGTAAATGTAAATGACTAATGTTGAAATGAAGAGATAAAGGCACTTACCTCTGAAAAAGAACTTGCTGAAAACCCTGTCAAACAGTCTCATAAATTGTTGATTTTTGTAATTTTGAACTGAAACTCCGAGATCTACAAAACCTAGAAATATTTTCCAATTTTGAGGGAGGTCATCTTTGACCCTCATAAAAGGTCAAAGGCTACATTCTTTATTTGAAGGTTGATTCTGACTTTGTTCACAGATCCCAGAAGTTTGCCGAAAAGGGTATCCAAATACGCTCTCAGATTCAAAATTCTGCACTTGTACCTACAAGAAAAATGGTTTTTTTTTTGTTTGGGGGGTTTGCCTTGGTCAAACCTCGGTTTGGAATTAACCTTAATATTGAAATTGAAATGGATAATGCTAGCTAGTAGTAGAAGTAGATCTAAGAATGAAGCTATGACATTCAGTAGATATGCAATTGTATTTGAAATGTAATGTTGATATGAAAGCTTGAACATAACATCAATAAATGTAAATCAAACCTCCATGATTGTATGCTTGGAATCCACCTTGAGAGAAGGATGAAATGGATCTTGAAGATGAACAAAGGATCTTGAAGGAAGATCACACCATCATGATGGCTAGATCTAGGGTTTGAATGATGAATATTGAATACTTGAACCAAATCCCTTCAATGGCTTGAATTCTTGAATCATTTATCTTCAATGGAGAACTTGGATGGATAAGAAGACTTTAATTCTTGAATGCTTGCTTGATCACCTTGCTTGAGAGTGCTTGAGCATGAAAACTTGATTGAGAAAATGAGAGAGGAAGGCCTCCTTTTATAGAGATCTAGGGCACAATCCTCTAGAGGGGCCACCTTGGGGAATTAAATTTCAATTAGGCCTCAAACCTTTAGGAATGGACCTAAATTAAATATAATTTAAGGGTTTACCATTTCGGAGACCAAAACAATGGACTTGGAAGTGGGAAAACAATTATTTTTGAAACCCGACAAGCGGAGATCCCAAGACCTTGAAATTTAAACCCAGGGTCAAAGATGAGCTTGATCTTGACCTAGTCAGGGTTGAGGTTGAATTTGAAGCCTTTAGGTCAAATTTGACCCCTTTAGATCGAATTTGACCTTAAGGGTACAAATTTTAGGGTCTCAGACAAAGTGAGAAATAGGAGGTCCCGGGGGTGCTCGGAGACCTAGAAATGATGCTAGAATAGGGTAGAGTGCCAGGGAGAAGCACAAAATCCTATGATGAACATGATGAAGTCCAAGAGGACCTATTGTTAAGTCCTACCTAGAAAATAGATCCATAGAAGAGGAAAATCAAGGAGAATCCTCGAGATCCTAACCCTAATTTCACCTAGAATGAAGGAATCAAGTGCAGAAAAGAAGTGGAAAGTGAGAAGAAAGCCAGATCCAAGAAAAGATCAATTCAAGGCATTCAACATGACCCAAAACCACTTACTCAGAGGGCTAAATGATCTTAACATGGAAGTGCTTCCATTTTAAGATGATACATTAAGCCCCCACTTTAGCAGGAGTATGGACTCGATGCAAACTCTTGGTAAAGGAGAAGAAAGAGGAGATACAAGTGGATTCAAAACAAGATAAAATAACACTTAGTTAAGGACACAAGCCCCCAGAATAAGGATTCTAACTCGACATACATGCATGAGGGTGTCGAAAGAACAAGTGTTAGTACAAAAAACCCAAATCAATTAGCATAAGAAACCTTGCTAAGAAATATTTCTCATACTAATATTATATTTGGAAAGCTATCATAAAAGCATAAGTGATTACATAAGAAAGACAAGAGAAACACTATAAATAACATAGCTTCATGATCCTGTCCTACTAGCATAAAAGCAGAAAAGAGAGAAAGGGAAAAGAGTGATTACCTCGCCTAATAAGATGCCCACCTTACCATGAATCACCCTAGAGAGAGAGCCCAATAGGTTCACCCATAAAATGTGCTTGTAATTATAATGCATCTTCTGATGGCTTTTGGAATATCCATAGATCCACCTTCTTGTATCACTATGAATATGAAATGTGTGTCTCCTCAGGATTTAGCAACTTATGTGCATTACCTTCAGAAGATTTAGCATATGAATGCATGTCTTTTCAGGATTTAGCAACTTATGTGTGTTACCTTCCAAGATTTAGCATATTTGAAATTGGAAATGTGTGTCCCTTTAGGATTTAGCAACTTATGTGTGTTACCTTCCAAGATTTAACATATTTGAAATTGGAAATGCGTGTCCCTTCAAGATTTAGAAACTTATGTGCGTTACCTTCCAAGATTTAGCATATTGAAAATTTTGAAAAATGCGTGTCTCCTCAGGATTTAGCACTTATGTGCATGACCTTCCAAGATTTAGCATGTAAAAATTAAAAAAAACTATAGTACAAGGGAGGCCCTATATATGCCCCCCTCCTTAATATGGAAAAAAACATACTATTTTGACATGTTAAGGAAAGAAAATGTAGGACTTGAGAAATACAAATCCACAAAACCTGAAGATCACCTGCATACAAAAACCTGTTACAAGGAAGTAGAGACAAGAAGAGGGCAAGAGTTTGACTCAAAAATATGAAGAAGAAAATATCCTCAAATAATGAATGAATAGAATGTACAATGGATCATCCTTATAAAGGAGATTGAAAGCCTTGAAAAAAAAAGTCTAGTGCATGTAATAATCAGTTTAACTATTACATGACTAATGCATGAGTTTAGAACAACTAGTGCATGTGCTTTTTAACTAAAGCAAAAGGAAGTTGACATCTTAAGAAGGGAGTAAAGATTAATTAACATAATTAATACTTTACACTAACACCCCCCCTTAAGATGAGCAATGATGCATCTACAAACAATGCAAGAAGAAAGCAAATGAGTCTCAGCAACAAAGGCCTGATCAGGTACCGAAGTACAAAAGAGAGTCTCTGAAAAGTGGAGAAATAGAGAAAACCACATGGGAAAAACTCTACTCCAAAAAGAGACAAAGACTAGTTTGAAGGACTGAAGAAGCCTCCAAAACTAGGAATGTTCCAAAAAATAGGAACAAAGATGAACATGTACAACATCACTGAAGCATGAAATTGCAAACTTTGTCAAGAAGAAACTGATGATCTGAAGATCCTCCATACAAATATGACCAAGTAGAGAAGATTGTAATCTACATGAGTGCCCTCAAATAACACTACTCAAATCAGGAGGCAAACAAAGGCAAACACCTAAACTCAAAGATACAGATGGCATAAACACCAAAATCCTGAAGAGCTGATCAATCAAAGCTAGAAGAGTGCATCCAAAAATAGGAAAGAAAAGAGTGTCCATATGGTAAATGATCCATCTCATCGGAATGTACAAGTACCCAGCCATTGCAACTGCCTAGTACATAGGATCAAATACTGAATACATAGCTCACACAGTCAAACCAAGGAGGCAGTAGAACCAACAGTAAAAAGCCCCCATACTTCTGACAAGGGAGTAATGACAGGTACACTAAAAAAATCATCCAATATGAACTGCATGATGAAGATGAATCTGAAACATCAAATGTGCCGAGAGAGTACAAACACATATAGAGATACTTGAGGCTAATGTCATTGGAGGAATGCTCACATGACAAAAGAAGATGGCAAACAAAGGAAAACATCAAACTCCCCTGGCACTTTATAATGGAGTGCGAGTACAAATAGCACGAATATGTGCAAGATCCCATCAAAGCAATAGAATGACACTTTATCTCAGTGCATGTGCATAAAAGAATGCTACAAAAGTGAAGTATACACTGCTCAAAGAAGAACAACCTAAGATGAGCCATCCCTCAAAGGGAAGAGATCCTAGGACTTGAAACAACCAAGATATCCACCAGACTACAAAAAAGCAAGAATCTGAATAAAATAAACCTGGAGCAAAATTTGGAAAAATGACTCATAGTACTAAAAGGCTCTTTGAACAAGCTTTCTAACGATATATCATTCTCTGAAAATGGAGTCGGGATGTGCAAGATAGAGCTCTCGGAGTATAGAACTGAAGATCTAGCTTTGATAGAGAAAAATACCATCAAAAAAATAAAACCAGACAAAAAAACCTCCAAATTTGGAAAGAGTTTGGAATCAGCTTTTTGATTATATCTCGTTTGCCAAATTTTGACACTGTATGCTCAAGATATGAGCAAAAAACCAAAAACTATGCTGGAGGGCCCAAAGAAGGTGTCTGCAAGGATATGAGGATGGGTGATGTTAGAAAAAGAACAAAAAACCACATGAAACCATCAGATCTGATAAAATCTTAGAAAGAGCTTTCCGACAATATCTCGTTTGCCGAAAATGGAGCTTGGATGCAAGAGAAACGAATCTCGGAAGGTAGAAGGTTCTGAAACGCCATGATCACAAAGAGCATCTAACTTTGATAAAAAAAAGAGAATCAAAATAGTAAAATCAAAAAACCATACTAGATAATTCAGATTGGGCTCAGAACCAGCATTCTAATGATATATCGCACGCTTAATTATGATCCTGTATGCCCGAGATATTGCAAAAAATGCCCAGGTACCCTTAAAAAAGCTCCAAAAAAGAACAAAGGTGTGATGACATCAGTAGCATACGAGGTTAAAAATGATGGCCAAAAGGCCATCGCACCTTTAAACCCCCTGGGGCTAAATAAAAAGGGCCCTGGTCACATGGGTGACCAGGGGCTGAGAGCAGGGGCATAGGGGCTCGCGGGTGGTTGCCAATGGGACCTGGGGTTGGCCGTTGAGATAGGTGGCGGAGCATGGGAAGCTATGGTGGGTGCGACCGGCAGAGCTGAAGGTGGTGGTGGAGGCCACTAACTTCGGCATTGAGCCTGATGGTGATGGAGGAGGCCATGACGGAGGCACTGACTGGCAGCGACGGAGGCGCTAACTGCGGTGGGCGGAGAGGAGCTAGGCGGTGCCGTCGGTGCAGACTGCCAGTGGGGGTGTTGTAGGGGTGGCTTTGCAGTGGCCGTTGAGCTGCACGGGGGCTGCCAAACAAAAATATATATTTTTAATTAAAATCAATTGCGTCAGTGCCTCAGAGTGCGTGCCAGGGCCATATGGCCCTGGTACGCAAAAAAAATTTGCCTCAGAAGTCAACTTGTCCAAAAATGACAAGTTTTATATAAATTTTGAGTACCTCAGGCCTTCTGGACACAACCGTGAGGTCCTTTTGGGCCAGAAGTGCTTCAAAAAATACTGATCACCTCAGGATCCATGCCGGGGCCAATTGCAAATTTATTTTTTCTCACAGATTCCAACTGTGTCCAAAATAGACAAATTTTATATGGATCTTAGGGTTCTTGGATGCTTTGAATGTAACCGTGAGGTCCGTTTGAAGCCAAGATGACCAAAAAAATAAGTCCCCCCAAATTTGACAGGAAACCCTCTTTGTAAAAAGTGCTAATTCTTTTTTTTTCTTTTTTTGCAGGTAAAAAAGAAACAAAAAATAACATCCTACAGAGAATACCAAAACCTCTCAAATCAGAAAAAAAATCCCTAATTTGAATCCTTCAAATGCAAACAAGCTGTAGCAGATTAGGCTCTGATACCATATAGGATTTGAGTAATACAAATCCACAAAACCCGAAGATCACCTGCATACAAAAACCTGTTACAAGGAAGTAGAGATAAGAAGAGGGCAAGAGTTTGACTCAAAAATATGAAAAAAATATCCTCAAATAATGAATGAATAGAATGTACAATGGATCATCCTTATAAAGGAGATCGAAAGCCTTGAAAGGAAAAGTCTAGTGCATGTAATAATCAGTTTAACTATTACATGACTAATGCATGAGTTTAGAACAACTAGTGCATGTGATTTTTAACTAAAGAAAAAGGAAGTTGACATCTTAAGAAGGGAGTAAAGATTAATTAACATAATTAATACTTTACACTAACAAAAAAGAACAAGGATAAAGCCTTCTTCAACATCAAGACAATATCCATAGACAACACCCAGTCCAAGCCAAGAAGGTCATAGCTCCTATGAGGCCATGGAAGGGACGAATGTAAAGAGATATCATGAAAGAAGTGTAAAGAATGTAATCCTTATGAGGGATAGCACACTATTCAGTTTTCAAGGTGAGAGATATATCAACCATGGAAACCCAATGTCAAACAATAAAAGAGGTTGTTATTAAGGACATAGATCCTCAATGCAAACCAAAATTTTCATGTACTAGTGGATATCACATAATAGATAGATACTGCTTAACCAAGGAAAGAGGTGAATCTCGAAAAGACAAAAAAGATGGAGATGGCATCCTTGCCCCCCAAGTGTAGGAACAAAGGTTGGAAGAGGATACCAACTTCACAATGCAAGGAGATATCCTATTTAGCAACAATGTATACCATATTCTTAGAGAAGGATATTGACCCCTACAGCCAAGAGTATACATAATCATGAAAAGGATATGTCACTCATGGAAAAGGATCCTCAAAGAAAGAGATCTTATCAACAAGACCCCCACCAAAGAGGAGTGCTTTAGATAAAATATCATCTTTCAAAAGGTGGGAACAAAGATTCAATCATCAAGCCCCTTGCAAAGAAGAGGAAGAGGAATCTTTGGAATGAGGGAAACAACTCTAACACCAAAGCCAAGGTGAGAGTTTATAAAGAACATAATTTGCAACATAGAGAAGAAGTGTTGACTTAGGACAACAACTTCTCATATAAGAAGGTTATCCATAGTCAAAACATTTGTCAATTATGATGAAAGAATATTGCAATATAAACAAATACCACTAAGCTAAGGAAAGCAGTTCCCTAGACAAAGAGAGAGAAGGAAGAACCTTGCCCCTCAAGACTGAAAGGCAAGGGATATCTTTTCAAAACACGTCCTAGAAAAGATATCTTGAATAATAGAAGAGAGCAATGGATGAAAAGATATCATAATAAACACCATGAGAACATAACCAATTAATCTCAATAATGGATTCTACAAGATAGGAAGAAATATACCTCTTGCCCCCCAATCTACAAGGGAAAAGATCTATGTTATATACGAATGAGGGGTAAAATTATGAAGAAATTGCAAAGGATAAATTTTCGTTCTTTTATCTTTATGGATTGAATAATATGGAGAAGGTTCTTTGAAGAATCTTTGCACAGCTACATCATGAACCATAGTTTGAACCTCAACATAAGCGTGGGAACAACTAGGAATAGCAAATGAAGAATTAGGAATCAGATTAGGAAAGATAGGATTAGGATTAGGAAGATTAGAAACACTAGTAAAAGTGTAGGAATTGATATGAATGGAAGACACAACCGGAGGAACACTTGGAACCACAGTTGGAAAAGGGTTTGAATAGATATGAGTAATATTATGGTAAGAAGGTTGTGAGGTAGGATCATGATTTCCCATAAGATCACCACTAATAGGAAGAACATTAAGGGAATTCATATCTTTTTCTACTAATGCCTCTTCACTAGAAGGAATCCCAAATGGAGGTGAAGGATTTATAATGTCATCTTCTTGTATCAAAAATTCCTCAAAAGGAGGGGATAAATCAATGTATTTATCTGAGGGCTCATCCCAAAAAGTAGAATTATCCATAATGGCTTCATGAGGAAGAGTGTAATCAACATCCAAATCCAAAGGTTCATCCCAAATAGGAGGATTATCATCCCTATCCATTAAGTGCATTATAGGAGTGTCATAAGTCATTAAAGCTTGATCCCTAAAGGGGGAAGAAGGACATCTATTAGGAGAAGAATTAACATCGATCTTCAACTCCTCTCCATAAAGAGAAATATGATGGAGATATAGATTAAGGTCATCTTCATTCTCTAATATATCCTTAGAGGGTAATTCAAAAGAGGACACAGCAACATCACATGCCCTAGATGAAGTTTTGCTAAGTGTAATGCCATGTACTGGTAAGGTAAGAGGAGGATGTTGTGTAATCCCAAAAGTTTTGGAAAATGTTTAAAATAACTTGTGCAACATGATAACCAATAAATCTAGATATATCCAAATGTATTCAAATGAAATTTTATAAACATAAAAAGGAAATCAAACACAATAGAGCATCTAATTCCTCAAAGCAATGTAAATGTTTTTGTATTTTTGAAGAAATTTTGCAAATTTTTTGGATTTTTGAAATATAAGGGCATAAATACACCTAATCCTAATGCAAGAAAAGATTAACCACAAATATAACACAATAGGGCATCTAAATCCACAAAAGAAAGGAGAGTAAGTATGTCAGGTTCACCAAAATGTAAAGGATAAAATATGGATGGGGTCCTAGAACAATGGTTTGCACATAAAAGAGACCCCAAAACCAATATTTTACACTTACATTTGAATTGTATTGATATGGAAAGTAAATGTAAATGACTAATGTTGAAATGAAGAGATAAAGGTACTTACCTCCGAAAAAGAACCTGTTGAAAACCCTGCCAAATAGTCTCAGAAACTGTTGATTTTTGCGATCTTGAACCGAAACTGCGAGATCTACAAAACCTAGAAATATTTTCCAATTTTGAGGGAGGTCATCTTTGACCCTCATAAAAGGTCAAAGGCTACATTCTTTATTTGAAGGTCGATTCTGACTTTGTTCGTAGATCCCAGAAGTTCACCGAAAAGGGTATCCAAATCTTCTCTCAGATTTGAAATTACGCACCTGTACCTGCAAGAAAAATGGTTTTGTTATTTGTTATGGGGGTTTGCCTTGGTTAAACCCCGGTTTGGAATCAAACTTAATATTGAAATTGAAATGGAGAATGCTAGCAAGTAGTAGAAGTCACTAGTACATTTGACATCATTTTTCGACTGTTACTGAAAATGGTTTAGGTTGGTTGGGGTATAGAAGGAAAAATTTGTTTTTTTTAAAAACCATGCCCGTGTTCATCAAAATTTTGACGAATATGGGCATATTACTTAAAAAGAACATTTCAATTCTCATTTTCACATTTTCACTTTTACGGAGTGCGTGAATTAGGATTGCGAATTCTGAGTACGTTCCTTCTCTATTTTTTTCCATTTCTTATGGTTGATAGCACAACAAGTTTAACTGATATTTCGGCAGTGTTGTAGTAACTCCAATGCATTCATGTTATTAGTTTTTGTGCATTCGTGTTTAACTGATAAATAGTTTGCATGCATTTTGTTTATTCCTCTCCGTCCCATGACATTCTGTTAGGCCAAACTCAACACATTGTGTCGGCTTTTCCATGAAGTCGTGGCCCTAATGGGTAACTCAACACCTATTCATAACAATTATCCTGTTTCAATGCATGAAATTTGCTCAATCTAACAAAGGAAGTACTACAAAATAGTCTCCATATAGTCCCAAATCCTAGACAATATTTCTTTATGTCTTAAAATGGCCATATACAAGAGGAATTAGCCTCGAGGGCTCTGCAACACTAGAAACTCCAATTTTTGGTTCTAAAACCTTGCTTTCTAGGGCATCTTCAATCTCCTATAGCAACACACTTCTGCCTCCAATCGGTGATTGAATCACCTTCAATTCAACATAATAAATTGTTCCAAATCATAAAATGTATATCTTATGTGGACAGATTGTCCACTGTCACACCCGAGCCACCATCTTCATTGTATTTCTTTACTGTTCTGACTATACCTGTGCTATTTGTTTAATCCTACACATGTAATGTTAATAGTGACATATATTACAAGTTAAGTATTGACATTCCATGAATATCAGGCCTTCATATTCATGGAATGTTCCCCTTTATTCCCGAGTCCCTACAATAATAGAAAACTAAAACAAGAAATGTTGTCTGATAAACAACTGTCACAACAGCAGTCTCACTGCAAAATGAAACTCATTCAAAGTAGATAGTTTTGAATAACAAACCCTATCAATTCATTTGCAAATCAAACTCATCAAATTGAGTTTCCAAGAATGGATGGAATTGCAGAGAAACAGAGAGTTTTTATTCCTTGTCGTTCACCAATAGTTTGTAGTTTACATGTTTAGTTTAGAGGACTCCATTTTCCACCATTTCATTTTGGTGAACTTGTTGTGTCTTACACTTGCATAATTTTTTATTTTTAGTTTTAGATTTGATTTTGTCCTAATTGTTTAAAATCTAGATGTATTCATCTATGCTTTGTGTACTTGGAATGGTTCAATAGTCCTAAAATTGCACACTTTACCACTTACATCACACATTTAGCATATTTATCATTTGAAAAAAGAAAATTGTTTCCTTTTTATTTTCAAATAGTTTCATGATGCATATATTTCATAGATGTGATAGTGTCCTAGCATCCCGTGTATCACTCTATCCTTCTTGTAAATATTCTCCTACCTATGAAGACATTCTGATGCAAGAGATTATCAATAATTCTTTAAAAAATCCCCTTCCTAAGGATGAATTTTTGATGAATCATGTTGATCCTTCTCCTAAAATGTACCTTCACCATGAGGATATTTTAGTGCAAGATGATAATATTATAAATACTTTTCTTAATGCTATTTTACCTTTCATGTACCTAAATGACATTGTTGCTAGCAATGAATCAATAAGTGATATTGTTGATCCCTCTCCCAAAGTTTTCCCTACTCATGATGATATCTTGGAATAAGAGGATGACATGATTAGCATAATTCTTGATTCTTTTACTTCAAGTGATGAATCATTATAGATAAAAGAGCCTAATCAAGTCAAGTAATTCACATTTCTAGTCTTGTGAAGCCTAAAATTATTGTCCATCTTTGTCAAGATACCCATCAACCTTAATAATTTTTCAAAAAGCATTTTTAGGATCCAAATAAAAAAGAAATGTTTTTGTCAAGACCCCTATCATTATGCTTTGATGGATGTCCATACCCTGTTCCAAAGCTCCCATTTTGGCAATATCCAAGAGGGATGCTGACAAGTTGTCAAATTTGATTTTACACGTGTTGATTGCATTTTCTTGAAATTTTCTGAAAGCCTTATTAGCAAGTATATTTTGTGATTATCCTGCAATCATGGCATTCCATAAAGCCATGATTCTTAAATGCATTTTGTCAAAAAGTTCGCTGGCCTTTGTCTATACTTCCACATTTTGCATACATTTGCAGGGCAGGGTGTTAAAGAATATAGATCAGAATAAAGAATAAATGTAATGCTTTTTCGTAATTGAACTTCTGTTCGATTAGATAATTTCCACTGTGATTGATTTCTAAATAGCAGATATGATCTCATATAAGTAGAAGAATGAATAGTTATTATTGTGAAAGGAAATGACCATATGTGAATAAATAGTTACGTAGGGTCATGTCTTTCTATAATAATAATCGTTTGATAACAATCAACTTCTAATTATAATGATGCCGTTTCATATTACTATTTTAACACTTAACACATGATGCACAGTAATATCATGATTATCAACTTCAGCGATATAGGTCACAATATGTATATGTATCATGACTATAGTCACGATACAGATTTTGACCTTCACAAGCTTTGCTTGCAAAAGTAAAGTATCACACTTATTGACTCAATCGAGGTGGTGGTTTTATTCTTCATGATTCAGATTTGCGTTTAAAGGTAAAGTATCACAGTTCTATTCTTATTTTAATGCACATGCAATGATAAGAATTAAATGATATTCATTTCTTTTCCACATGAAGGTGTAAGACATGAGAATTATCTAAACAATTTCCTTTCTCTTGATTTGGACCACAATACAGAAGAATTATCCAAACCATTTATTTTATCTTGATTTGGATGCAAATCAATGTATAACTAAGAATAATGAAAGTAGACTTATAGAGATTAACACTATAATTCATTTTTTGTTATTGCATTTTGTAAAATCTTGTTATGTTGGTTTCCTATTTATTTGCAAAGAGAACTTAGATAAGGATTGTGGAAATTTCTTCTATGGCTTTGACAAAGGTAAAGTAGGTTGATATTCTTGTGGGGTCAAAATAAACACAAAAATCTCTTAGAGGTGCTTGTGTGGTATGTAAGTTCCCTTGTATAATGATTATAGTTGACATACATCAGGGGAAATTTATTGAAGTAGTGGTTTCCCATATTATTTCTAGATTATATCCAAATAAAGAATGGCCATGGAAGGTCCAATCACTTAATAAAATGAATGATATTGGGTTGTTTGTGTTGATCCCATGTCAAAATTTTTTAGGTAGGAAATAGATTAGAGGTGTAAAGTCCAATGTGGTGAATTTTGTAATAAATAATAATTAGTATTCCTCTTCCATACTAACAAATGTTTTGGGGTGCTTGAGTTTTTTGTGGCTCCTCTTGCCTTGTGATCATTATCAATATGTACACGAGGGAAAATATATTAACTAATGACCACTCATGGATATTGGTCATCCAAGAAATGACTTAGAATAAACATGGGTGAGATTTTCACAAAGATCAAAAACTCTTAATAATTGTCTATAGAAAGCTCCAAAAATAATACTTAGTTATATTAAACTATTATTTAATAGTATCTATCACATAAGATTGTACATCCTTAAAGCCTATTTTTTTAAGCCATTCAATTCCCTAACATTAGCAAATGGAAAATAAGAATTTTCAGAATGAAGTGTTTATATTTTGGTGAGATTTTTAACTACATGCAATAAAAGCCCTCTAGTGAGAACATCTCTTAGAGTTTCTTATGTGCTTTGTGGGCTCCCTTTAATTTTTATGATTACCAATATAGATAGATGTCAAAAGAAATTACCACAAATAGAAAATTGGTTATTGTGGATGGCTTCACCAATGACAATTAAGAATCTCACAGATACAAATGCCTAAATGATCTTAGATTTGGAAGATCCAATTACTAAAAGAAGGATTGGTGTGATATAATTCCACACTGATAATAATTGTGAGATAAGGAAGGCCTATCAAGTATCACATACATCAAAATATTTTCCATTTTTGAAGAAGGATTTAGGATGAAAAATAAGTTGATCTATTAGTATTGTCCTTGCTGATGTTAATGTTGTTGCCACTATTCATGAGGCAATGTCTTATAAGCAATGACTACTCAAAATATTGGCCATTGTAAATGACTTCAACATAGTTATAATTTTTATATAAATACCCAAAGGAAAGTATTATATGGAGTATATGTAGTGGAGCATACTTGTTACATTATAAGTTTTAAGAATGGAAGAGACTAAAAGGCTTAATGAACTCAATTTTGTGGAAGAAATCAAATATGGAAAAAGATAAATATTCACTATAATTGACATGTCATGACATAACCCTCTTACATGCACATAGCCTTGTAGGCATAATCTGTCATTTTTGTGCAGTTACCTGTGTATCTCTTATATTTATGTATTTTTTCTTGTTGGTTTGCCTGATACAAGACATATGATTGAGTTTTTTTTTTTCAAATATTAGAGGTCAAAAAGAGCAAAGAACTAAAGAGAAGAAATAGATGATGTTGCAGTGGAAAATATTTTTTTGGAAAGAGAAATTATGTTCTAATGAGCATGAGTTGTGCTAGAGTATGAATGGAACAAGTAGAATAAAGGATATCAACTTCTTCAAGAGATGAAGTCTTCCTAGTTTACATGAAATTCATCATTCTAGCAGTTGTAATAGTCAGTGGAGGAGGAAAAATTTATAATAATGAACAACAAGAAGATGAAGATCCATATTCCAAGGATGACCCTAGACACTTTGATATAGAATGAGGGGAAGAAATTATGGAAAATAAATTTCCTTTGATTCATACAAATCTGGAATTAGAATACCTTAGAATGATCCATTATTTTTAATGCAACAGAAGAGAAAGATCTGAAAATAATTTTGCATATATTCCATGGATGACCCTAGACACTATGATATAGAATGAGGGAAAGAAATTGTGGAAGATAAATTTCCTTAGATTCATAACCAGAGGATGGGACTGAATCATAACTCTAATTATCTTAGATGCATGAAAGACTTCTTGTAATCACGACAACTGAAAACACCCAATGAATGGCCATTCCAGAATTACAACAGGCAGTGACATTTCAACAGCTAGCAATATGGAGAGTTAATTTTTACGTGATAAAGAGACTTCATGACACATAATATTATAAATATCTATTATAAAGGTAGCTTCGTAGCGTTTATAAATAGCTATTATAAAGGTAGCTTCATAGCGTTATATTGAAACCAACAAACATGTGACCATTCACTCTGGTGGAGATAATTGAGAACGTAAGACTATTATTCATATTTTTCTGATAGAGAATCATAGGTGTGCATGTATAGTTTTTTTAGACAGTAAAAATTGACATTCAAATAAAAAGATATATTAATTTGATGAGTACTTGGCAAGTTGATTTTTGACTTACACTTGGATTTGGATTTGGTTTTGGTTAAAAGATTTAGCCAGTAACTTGGCATTTAAAAAAAATACTAAATTAAAAATTTGATTTAAAGCTATTTTCTCTTTCTTTTCCATTGTATTCTTTATTTAAAGTGCTCAATATGTTTGACTAAGTTCCATATGTCCTGTTACAACTATATTAGGATAGTCATCACACTATTCCCCTAAGTACAGTATGGCTTTGCCTTCTCATCCACAAGAAACTCTAACATCATTCTAAACTCTTCTATACTCTACCCATATCCATTCCAATCCGTTGATCCAATCCATTCATACTTCTACACAAACAAATTAACTCACCAAAATGCTGTCATTCTGGGACAGTCATACCATGTCCATAAAACTATACCAATAGTTGAAATTATAGGTTCTTCATGGCACCTTTCAACTTGTCTAATTATGCAAACTACCTTGCTTGGGGCATCTGTATCTAGTTGTGAGATTTTCATATCATATTTCTCTCAGTAAGAATAGTTGTGGCATAGGATCCTTCAACTGTATGTGGACCCTTTGTCTATCTAGGAGATTTTTGTACCTTGAAACATATGAATCATTCCTGTTTGTGCATCCTCACTTTCTGTCTCATATTCATGTGTAGTTGATTTAAACAATAGATTCATCACTACAATGAGAAAGTTACCACCACACATCAAACATAAGGTGCATTTGATTGAAAGATTGGTCATTATTTACAAGAAAAAAGGTCCACAAATAGTTGAAGGATCCTATGCCACAACTATTCTTACTGAGAGAAATATGAGGGCTTCTAGCAAATATGTTAAGAGATCAGATATGAAAATCTCACAAGTAGATAGATTACTAGTATTGGTAGTACTATGGACTTGAAGAGGCAATTTAATAGTTGAGGAAACTAAGAAATGAGTTGTCATTATGGTAAGCCACAAGAATGGTCTTGGGAGATTGGAGGTGCTTAACTTTGGAAAGTTACCATGTTAATGTCATTAAAAAAATACAAAAATTTAAGGCCTACAAGATTTTATGATAATGTTCTATTTGAAATAGGGTGCTCAAGTTAACAATGAAATAAAAAAATCCATGCTTGTATTCATATGATTAGGAGAGCTTTCTTTGTGTTTTCATTACTTAAGAGAAACCTATATATGGAGGTAAGGAGTCCTATAATGTTATTCAGTTTCCCTAGTTATTTACTTGATTTTATTTATTTAAATCTACTCTTTACAACTATTTTTCTATCTATACACCCTCTATTGCTATTGTAATTTGGTATGATAAATGTCCCTTTGCGTTGAGAAAATTATAGTTGAGAAAATGGTTCTTCAGTAACGATTTGTATCTACAGGTTGCAAACAAATCATCCTTCTTCCACCAACGAGTCATTCCATTCAAGAAAGACCATGTCTGACGATATCAATGCACAAAAAAATAGGGAGACAATCGCTAGACTATGGTCTAACTTAAAAAGAAAAGGTGATGGAAAATGTTATTGTCCTTGCAAAATTTGTAAGGGCTTAAAGACTCGAAGATATCTAATCAAAACAGCTGGGGAACATTGTAGGCAACATGGTCACATTGAAGGGGGAAACAAGTTTCATCCATTGGTATGTATTTTAATAATTTATAAAATACATAAGACATGATTTGATGATGACATCATGGTTATGGTTAATATAAGGTCATCATTTTCATATAGGTCAATGTCCCTAAGTTTCATGTTATGGACCATGACAATTCGAAGAATGTGGATTTCCAAATGAGGGAACATGGAGGTGTGAATATAGAAGTAGAAGGTAATGATACCATGGAAGAAGACCACGATGATGAAGAAGATCACAATGATCAAGATGATGATGATGATGATGATGTTGATGCAGAGCTTGATGTACCTATACTTGAGAAGGCACACGAACCCCTATATGAAGGCTTCGAAACAACTCTTCTTGCCGCTGTATTGTTGTTGGTGAACTTGAAGGTTATGAATGGTTTATCCAATGTAGCAATGACACGTATGTTAAGGTATGTCATCTTTTCTCATTATTTTAGTCATAATTCCCTTACAATTAACCTTGGGTGAATCGTGTAGCAATTAATATTCTTTAAATTAACAAATTGTATTTTTGGTCGTATGTTGATTGGTGAGTGTTTGTTACTACCATCAAACATTATACCTCACTCGTACCGAGAATTATTTTCCATTATGAAAGATATTGGAATGGAGTATCAAACAATACATGCATGTCCGAACAATCATATTATATATCATAAATAGTATGAATTTGCAACAGAATGCCCTATTTGTCATATTAGTAGATATAAATCAGATCGAATAACAAAAAAGGTGCCTCACAAGGTTCTTTGGCATATTCCTATTATTCCACGTCTGCAATGATTATTCAGGTGCAATAGCTTTGCACAATTTATGGATTACCATGCACGCAATAGAAGTCAAGATGACATTATGCGAATGCCTACAGATGGTTTGACATTTAAGGAAATAGAGGAAAAATGGCCACACTTTAAAGAAGAACCTCATAATCTCAAGCTTTCATTGGCAGCAGACGGTGTCAATCCTTTTGGAGAGATGAGATCTACTTACTTGGTGTGGCATATTTTTGTTATCAACAATAACATAACTCTTTGGTTGTCCATAAAGAGGGAGCACATAATGTTGGTACTGATTATTCTAGGTATTTTTTGATTTAATGGTCATCTAAATTAATTTATTATTAATAAACCATCAAAATGGTCATAATAATTATGTAATGTTTTTGTTCATTCAACTAGGTAAGTACCAAGTTAAAGATATCAATGTATATATTTAGCCCCTTATCGAAAAGTTGATGGTGTTATGGAATGAGGTTACTATGTATGACATCTCTAGACCAATAAGACAAAGACAATTTCAATTTCAGGCAATGCTTGTATGGACAATACATGATGCCCCTGGGCTAACACATTTTTGTGGTATGTTCTCTTCTTAACACCTCTTTTTTGGTATGTTATAGTGCCAACACAAAGTTAACACATTTAATCCAATTATACATGATCTTGTAGGTTTTCAGACAAAGGAAAAATTTGCATGTCCAGTTTGTGGTCCAAAGATGAAATCTCGTCATTCAAAAAGTTTAAAAAAATAGGTGTTTGATGAGAATAGACACTTTCTCCACATAAATCATAAGTACCGAATTACCAAAAAACATCTTTTCAATAGGAAAGAAGAGACTACATCAAAGCCACAGAGAATGACACCTCATCTATGGAAGTTGGCATACAATAAAATAGATTATCGAGGTAATGTCATTTCATTTGATGGTTTTTGTTTCAAATTTATATTTTGATATTATGTTTTGTTTACTGATGATGTAATTGATGCTTGTGAAGGTCATCAAGGCATCAATGACCAACTTCCAAAAGGACTAAAAAGTTATCCTACGTAATTTACTAGGTTGTCGTACTACAAGCAACTCCCAATTGCGCATTTGTTTGATCCTATGCATATTGGAAAGAATGTAATAGAGACATTATGGAAAATCTTGGATGGAAGGTGTGACAAAGACCAAATTGTCAAAATTTGTAGTGACATTGAAGAATCCAACCATGCAATGAAAAATGGCATTTGATCAAATAACAATGGAGACCAGATTGATACAAGTGCCCTTAGTTGGTTATTATCAGAGTACCAAAGTAATGCTATAAAAGAAGTCATAAAAAAATATGATTTCTCACAGGATTTGTTACGAACATAAATGATTTCATATCAAAGAAAAGTGAATTTGGGCCAGGGATGAAAACACACGATTTTCATACATTTATTAAGGTAATTCATGTTATTTTGTATTCACTATATATTTGTATACTGCATGTAGTTTTCATTGCATTCTTTTATAAAATATTGACAAGATCATTTTACAAATATTGCAGTATGTTCTACCTCTATCTTTTCCACACCACTTCGCCAACAATGTCAAACAAGTTATATATGATCCTGGAAAATACATGAGGTGGTTGTCATCTAAAGAAATCAATACAGAAGATATAAAATATTGGAAGAGAAAAATTCTTCTTCTTATGTGTGAAATGCAAAAGTGTCTACCTTCAACTTTTTTCAATGCATAAGAACACTACCTCATACATCAAGTTGAGAAGATTGAATTGTGTGGACTTGTACCAACTAGGTCAATGTGGATGGTTGAGAGACACTTAAAATTTTTGAAAGACTCGGTTCAACAAAGAGCACATCCTGAGGGTTTTATGGTGGAGGGATATATGGTATATCAGACCATGGTGTACATTAGTGAATATCTTCCTAAGTTTGCAGCAAAGATCCAGGTAGATCATATTTGGGATCCCAACTCCATTAACAAATTTGAAGGGGAGTACTTGATGGGAAAAGGTAGATTGAGGAAAGTGAGAGGTAAATCTAAGATGCTATTGTAGTTAATTAATTCTTATAAATCTTCAATATAAGTTGTTTATAATTGGTGTATTTTTTTGATACAGTTGGTCGAGAGTGGGATGCAATACATTTTTATATTGCGAACAATCTTGATTGGATGATGGTATGGATTGAACGATGTCAATAAAATAGTTGCTCATTAACATGTGAAGGTGTTGCTTCATTGGTTAGAGAAGCTCATCGTAATGGAGATTCAAATGTTACGCCAATGGTAATTGATCTAGCACATGGTTTAAGAGATGGAGAGGTACGTACAAATTTATTAATGATCATGACTCGACGTATGTTTCATATCAACTCATGATGCAAATAATTTACACATGCTTGAAAAATTGCAGGTGAAGCACCACAAATCTATGTACTATCATGGCCACAAATTTAGCATAAAAAGTTAGATGACACAAAGAAAACTTGTGATTTTGGGATAACTGCAGTTTTTGAGGTCACCAATATATCATCTAGAAATGACATACATCCTCAACAATCTCAAAATCAATACTATGGCATCTTGGATGATATAATTGAGTGTGACTTTAACTCCTTCAAAGTAGTTTTATTCATTGTGAAATGGTACAGGTTATGACTAAATCAAAATGATCCAGATAGAACTATTATTCAACATGATAATAGATTTACAATGATTAATACAAGGTCATTTGAGCTAGTTGGAGATGAGTCCTATGTTCTTCCAAGCCAATGTGAGCAAGTGTTTTACTCAGAGGTTTCACATAAATAAAGTTGGTCATTTGTTGTTAGACATGATCCAAGAGGAAGGCCGATAAAGTATAATGTTATGGAAGAAGAAGATATTGAAGATGATGAAGAAGCAGATGATGGTGATGATGATGATGATGATGATGGTGATGATGATGATGATGATGATGATCATGGTGATCATGGTGATGATGATGATGGTGATGGTGATGATGGCGATGATGATGGTGATGATGGCGATGGCGATGATGATGATGATGATGATGATGATGAAGAAGATGATCAATGACATAATTGAAATGATCAATGTAATGATTGACATGATTTATTGCTTTCAATTGTAATGATTACATGTTTATTATGTTCAATTCTAATGATTACAACATATGTGATTTATAATTACCAATGTTTATATTGTGTTTGATTATCACCCTTTTTGCAAATAGCCAATTGACTACAGACATCATCACCGCTTCTATTGATGATCTTGCATTCCATATATAAGGTAAATTTGTTCATGTTTACGATGTTGCATATTGTTCATGTTGTCTTCTAAGTTATTTGTAGCATACATATCATGTAATTTTTAGCTAACTCAAGATAAATGATTAACATATGTAGGAAATTTGACCCCTTTGGCATGGATTGTGCACAGTGACATGGATCAGCAGATATAAGTCAATAAATAGACATAATTTTTTTATATTCTTCTTGTTTATCACTAAGCACGTATGTTATAAATAGACATATTATATAATCATATAATGTATATATAGACAAAGAAGAACCGTATGTATGAGTTAGGACTTGATTATTCTATATATATTATTTAAATATTATCAAAATTTTATTTGAAGTGGGGACGTGACAATATCTCATTTGATGGATTGCAGGACCCACCAAATAGGTACTTGTCAGATCTATCTATATCGAATGAGGGAAATGAGGGAATGGTAGATGAAAGTTCTACATGTAGTACGACTAAAATAGGGAGATCAACTAGAGGTCAAAAGATTAGAAAAAAATTTGGTAAACACATGCAATTTTTCCTTGCTAATGGGAGGTCATGTTCTTATGATGATGAGACCAAAGGCGACATCAAGGTGCCCTTTCGGTACACACACATTGAGAAAGAATGGGTACCCAATGAGCTACCTCCAATTAACACTTATTTTTGTGTTAATGAGAGGATATATCGCATTGCTCCATCCTCATTACATGGTTTGGGCCTATTTTCCATGGATGGGATAAAGGTATGTTACAAAAAAGTTTTTGAATTGTTCAAGTATGTTGGTCCGTGTTACAATTACAATGATTGGATGCGGATTGTTCAATATAAAAAAGTATGCGTAGGTATGCACTATCAGCTAATTATATACAATGGAAAGAAAATGATCAAAGTAAAAGATTTGCAATGTACATTGATGGGAGACCAAAAGCAATAGGTAATATTGCAAGTTTTATAAATAGTACGCGACCTTCCTCAACTAATAAGCAACCTAATTGCATATTTGAGGCACGTGAGGGGAATCAAGTTTTTGTATGTGTGATAAAATCAATAAGTGCAGGGGAAGAACTACTAATAGATTACCATTTAAATCGCATAGATACAAACAAAGTTATTATCTTGAGGGTGGTAAGTACTATATACCATTTTATTAATAAGTTTTTTTTTGCTAAGTCTATTGCTTTCAGTTCGCTGAAGTTTTTATGTTTAATCTTTGTCATAGGACGATATGGATCCCGCACATGATAGAGGCCACGAGGATGCTCCTCCCACCCATTCTTCAGCAAGGGTAAACCTTATTGAAATTGTACAAATTAGATAGTTGGAAAATGTTATATTATTACATTATTTTATTTACGGTTTTGGAGTTTTAATGATAGTTTTATTGATATTCCTATCACAATTTGATGTTCAGGATAGGGGAAAAGCACCTGCAATAAGTATAGAGGCAATAGCTACCCCTTTTGATGATGATATTATGGAAACGCCAAATGTAACAATTATGTTGAAGAAAAAAATTAAAAAAATCAATTTAGAAATAATGAGAATTTTGGATGAAGCAAATATTCCAACTGAGAAGATGATGAAGAGGCTATCTGATTTGAGAGCGCAAGCATGTCGTTATGAAGTAAGTAGTAATGAATCTTTAGTTATAACAAAAGTTTAATAAAGGTTTATATTTTATACTCTTTTATGTTGTGAAGTAAAATATGTAATATATGTTCTTGTTACAGGATTTTTTGGCAATTGATCCAGAACCTGGTCAAGGACAATGCGGTGAGGCCAGTACTAGTACAGCTTCAGTTGGCACTGATAAAATAATCCTTTAGTTGACAAGTTACAAGAAATTTTTTATTTGGAACATTCAAAAACTTCTTAAGTTAACTCTTACTTTTATTATTTCAGGATGTCTTTGCTAACAATGTATTGTTCAGGTCATCAAGTGCAGGGGACTCCTCCTAGAAGGTCAGTGGACGTCCATTTGAGATTTCCAAGTGTAATGTTGACAACAAGGGGCATGCAAACATCGATGCCTTCATGATCTATTCCAGCTGGTAAATCCTTGTTTTGCTATATTTGGTTTTGTGTTAATTATGAGTTGATAATTTGTACTTTAATCTTGGGTGCATCACATAGTGGATTATTTTTTTAGAGTAGGAGATACACCGATGGCACCGTCTGGTATGCCAGATACAAATCATAGTACATGTATCGGTGATAATTCACCATCATTTCCTGGAGCTACCTGTGTTTCTAGCATGAGAGTTATGCAAACATCATTGTTGATTGACAATGATGAATCAATGCCTTTAAAATGTCCTAAGCTTCCAGGTACTTTAAATAATTATTTTTTATATTTTAATATACATTTACCTATTCATAGCAAGCTTTGAATTGATGATCCCATGACATTTTTTGTAGGAAATGATTCATTTTATAAGAAGCTTTATGACCTCACACTGTAAATATTTGGGCCCACCATATGTACAAGGTGGAACATCATAAGTGAACTAACTTTATCCCACTATTTTTTTTTCATATTATTAATTGGTACAACATTTTTTCTTTCATTTGGGTCTTTTCTTTTACTAGCTATATCTAACAATTTTGTGTTTTTTCTTAAAAGGTGGAACTTGCAAGAAAAAAAATTAAAAGATCAGCTCATTAAAGATTTAGAGCATGAGTTTGGTAATAATATTTTTGATCAGAAGATGGTGTTAGAAAGAGCTTGCAAACATCTTAAGACTATGAGGGACTCATATAGAAAGAGTCTCGTCCAGAACCCAAAGTACGAGCGTCCTCCTTTTATTTCGGTGATGGATTGGAATGAGTTCATTTTGGATACAAAAGAGAAAGGGGATGCTCAAGGAGGAATTACACCCGCAAATGTGAGAAGGTATGCAATAGTATTAACTACTAGTACATTAATGCAATAATGCACTAATTAGTGATCTTTATATCTATATCATCTAACATATTTCAAAGTTTTCATAGGTTGCAGGACACATCAAAGGCTAGGCTGAAAAAGATTGGGTAGCACAGACTTGGCTCTGGTGGATATTCAAAAATTAAAGCACGAATTGTTGTGTGCTAAAATTTTGTCACACTTCTATGAATCATTGCATGTAAGAAAACTCAAGAATGAGCCCTCACAAATTGATCCATAGCTCTCTATGCATAGAGTTGCAAGATTTGTAAAATTGCTCTTAGCTAGAGCTATAAACTCATGACCTTGCTAGTCAACCACACAATGAGAGATTCCAAATCAAAGGCAAGAGCAAAAATGCCAATATCTCTAATGAAATCCAAATGTATGCAATGCAATGCAAGTAAGCTAAGAATGAGAATGCAATCTAGTCTATGGAAATGAAAGTACAATGCAACTAATCTATGAAAGGAAAGAACAAATGTGACCAATCCCTCCTCTTTAGACTATGTGAGATTAATCTATTGCATAAAAGAAAATCTACACTAAGAATACCATTATCATGCAACAATGAAAGCAAATATGAAATAAGATAAATAAAATATGAAATGAGATGCAACAAAGTCTTCAAAGCTTGCATTGAAAGAGTGTCTTCAAAGAGAGCTCCAAATGACTTAGAAAACTTGTAGCATAATATTAGCATGAAAACCTAAGATGCAAATGAGGAAGAGAGCTCTCCTTTTATAAGAAATGAGATGAAAATAGACCATTGAGATTAAGAGGCAAAAGACTTAATCAACAGTGGAGAAAAATAGAAGCTTGATCCTTGTGCACAAATATCCTCCAATGGGAAAATAAGAGTTGACTTTTGTGTCCATATGAGACAAAATGTTTTTTTTTCCTTTTTATAAAATAAGAATAATGCTTTATTTGTGCAACTTAGGATAAGAGGAAAAGGTGGGGGCTTTTTATTTATTAAAAGAGGAGGAAATACTCCTTTTAAATAAATAAAGACTTAGGATAAAATGGTTAGCCCAAGGAAAATAATCAAAAATGATAAAATAAGACTTGATCAAGAAAATTGATATAATTGATATTGTTGATATTTGAAAATATTGATTCAGAGATTTGACAAATTGCTGAATGGGGGCCCAAAGTCTAGGCAACCATTTTAGGGTGCATACATTTGCCCCTCTTTGACTAATGTGAGATTGATTTGGGATCACATGCAGTCAAAGAATAAAGTTGAAATGTGAGATCGATTTGGGATCACAAAACAACTCAGATGTGAGGTTGATTCGGGATCACATCCAGACAAAACATAAACAAAAGATTCTGGACATGAGGTTGATTTGGGATCATATCAAAAATAAGAGATAAGAATCTCAAGCTCAAGCGAAAGCTCATAGAAAGATAGCTGAATCAAGAAAATCAAGGAATCAATGATTAAAATCCAATAGGTACTGCCCCCTTAGAATTGAAATCGAAATCAGGTAGAGGAGAAGCAGAAAATTGATAAAGATGATCAAACCATAATGAAATCACAACCAAAGATAAATGATAACAGGATAACCATTAGATAGTGAAAACATGCCCCAGTGATGAATTAGAAGAAAAGAAGTGGGGTGAATAAAAGACTAGAAGTTTGAAAGACATGAAAATGAAGAAATTTCATCAAAGATCAAAGAATTATGCCTCAAAAGGTCAATCAACTGCGTAGAAGAATGAAAAAACTTGGAAATGCAACTCGGATTTTGATTTCAAGTTTGAAAATGGATAGAAAATGATGTGATATGAAAGACTAGAAATGAAAGATATGATCAAGAAGAATAAAAAAATGAGTATAGTTGACCAACTAGTCTATAGATGATAAAAAAGAGAGCTCTCTCCATATGCAAGATGCAAAAACTAAATTATGATGAACCTAAGAATCCAAGCTACTATGAAAGTGGTTGACTTGAAAGGTCACAACGCCTATAGACATCTAATTATCATCATCGAGCATTATTGATAGTGTCGTAAGATCATACAATGCACACTAGCATGACTATGTGGATATGAATGTGATCTTTATCAGATAGAAATGTGAAAATCTCACCTAGACATCAAAGACATGTAGGTTAAGATGACTAGTGCAGTGAGATTACCTAATTTTAATATGGTGAGATTATGCTTGTATCAAGACACATGGAAGTCAGGATAACTAGAAGCATGCACTGACATAAAATAGTTAAGGATAATACCTTGTCAATCCATAGAGTCAAGTAAGACCATCATAAATGCTCATGATAGTTAGGATCAACGAAATATACCTACAAGCAGATAAAGAAATAAAACATGTTCTCATACCCTCAGTCTTCTAGCTATGCATCATCAAAAATTTCTCAGGGAGAGACCACTCATCAAAGAAATCCTCATAGAAAACACACAAAGAAAAAATAAAGTCAACATATCTCAACAAGTTGATTGTTTAAGTGCATGTGTGTTGGTCATAGAGTCAGACTCTGATCATCGCATCTGCAAATGAGAAATATCGCATCAAACTTAGACTATTGGGTAAGACATTTGATAAGTGTTAAGAAACACTCGACGCAAGGGTAGTGTTGAAAAACACTATTTGGGGTGGTGTTGAAAAACACCTGTTGTGAAATACCCCAAGAGACAAATGCACCTAAAGGAACTATGCGAACAGTTATGCCCCCTAGACAAAGGTAAAGACCAATTCCAGACTAAGC
This sequence comes from Chamaecyparis obtusa, assembly GCA_027943335.1. Lineage (NCBI taxonomy): Eukaryota > Viridiplantae > Streptophyta > Pinopsida > Cupressales > Cupressaceae > Chamaecyparis > Chamaecyparis obtusa. The sequence continues at coordinate 24,205 of BSBK01014659.1, read as the reverse complement.
CAAATAAGGTCAAGGTATGACGGAGAAAGGCTCAGTGTTGAGGATGCATGCTAATAAGTAGGAGTGCAAAGGCCTCAAGTAGCACCTATTTCCAAGTTTTCACCACTTGGATTTTTATTGCAATTTTTCTCTTTTTTCATTTTTTTGTATTTTTGCTACCAAGACGCCTATTTCCAAGTTTTCACCAAGGCACTTTTTCTATTTTTTTTTTGAATTTTTTAAATTTTTTAATTTTTTTAAGGACTTTTTATGCTTTTTAGGATTTTTTTAGCATCATATATCAATTTTTTTGGTATTTTTTCAGGATCCATAAATATGTACAAAGGATGCCCCCAGACAGAATAGGCATCAAACTCCCAAGCAAGATCACATCGTGTAGTCCCAATGTCTAGCAAGGTGAGGGACAAGATGGATGAGCAAGCTGGTGAAAGAGATGGAAGATAGGAGAATGAAGGAGAATGAAGGGAATAAATCATCAAGGGAAAACTCCTCAAAAGTACCCAAGCTAGGGAAAAAAATTGTCATGTAAAGCACATTTGGATAAGTAATGAAAGGCTAGCATAGGATAAGTCACAAAAGCGCACTGCAAAAGAAGGAAGGGATGCAGTCCAAAGGAGTAAACATGTCAAGAGGCTTCATATCATCGTGTTTTACTCTTTTTAAAAAAAAATAAAATTAGATCAAGACCAAAGGGGAAAAGGATAGCGAAAGGCTAGAATGAATGGAGGAAAATGAAAATGAAGGCTAAACATGAATGGAATGAAAGCAAGATCATTGTAAGATAGCTCACAAGACAACCAAATGTTTGTGTATAGGTCAACATTGCCAAGATCAAAGAGAGAAGATGAAATTGATGAAATATGTAGAAGAACTACACATGATGCCTGATTGCCAGGTTTTCATCATGGTACTTATCCAAGGCACCGCAAGGGAGTGGTTTTCACCATAGGATGAATTTATTTCTCTTTAATTTTGCTACCAAGGTGCCTGTCTCCAAGTTTCCACCAAGGCACATTTTCAATTTTTAAAATTTTTAAAATTTCTTTTTTTTTTAATTTTTTAATTTTTTTTTAATTTTTTTTTTGAAAGAAGGCAAGCTTTTTAGATAGTGCTCCTTGAAAGGATAAACCATTATATGCCAAGGATTCAAAATGATATGCTCAAAGATGCTGATAGGGAAAGGAAGATGGAAGAGAAAAATGGAGGATAAAGTTTTTATGCAAAGCGAGTGAGGTTGGAAGATATGAGGAATAGAAAAATGAGGAAAAAGGATAGAAGGTATAAGGATAGTGAACGAAAGAATTGTGAAAGAGTAGACGGAAAGGAAGGCAAGATCAATGTCAATACACACCTTGAAGGGTGGCGAGAGGATGGAGGAAATGTGAATGAAGGAACACGTGAAGGAATATGGTGAATGTTTAGTAGAGGTTGCAGTTTAGGCACATGGAATTGAAGAATATTTTTGGAAGGAGATGAAGTGGAAGCCTTTGGAAGCTTGAATGTCAACTTCACTTTTTGTTCAACATTATACTCTTTCAAGAGAGACTTTAGAATCCATATAGTTGTAAGATTTTTATTTTTTTTTGATGATTTAGAGAGAATATCTTCAATGATGGATTTTAGAACCCATACCTATCTTGTAGTTTTCTTCTTAGATATCTCTTTTGACTTTGTGCCTCCATGTCGATTAGAAGAGACATGGTGATCTTCTTTTTTTGATGGATTCTTGTATTGCTTCTTTTTCTTGTATTGAACATTCAAGTTACTTCCAAAAGACTTGGGACTTGTGGAAGGAGGCTATGACTAGTTTAGATGGGTGGGTGGATGAAAAGGATTCAAGGGTATGCATCTATGTTGATCTTGAGGAAAGATAGGAGATGGAGGGACATAAGGACCCAAGATGGATGATGAATTAGGAGAGTTAGGAGGGGAAAGTGAAGGGACATAAGGACCCAATATGGAAGGTAGACATGAAGTCCTTAGTAGTGGTGGAAGAGGTCCAAGGATGGAAGTGGAAGACACAAAAGGATAATCAATAAGTTCATCAGCATCTATATCACAACCAAGGATATCAACATCTTTAGAGTGAGCATTAGAATTTTCAACAGGATCCTGAACATCTTGAATAGAAGCAGTTTCTTTGATAGGATCATTCAAAGCTTGTGAAGACTTAGAAAGAGTAGAAAGAAGAAGTGAACATGGAGTGGTAGAACAAGAAGATGGAAGACTTTGATCTTGACAAGGATCTTTGGATAGCACAAGCATAGAATTTTTCTCTTGATTTTCAATAGGCTTATCATTGGAAGTAACAACATCATTTTCAATAACCTTAATAGAAGTCTCATCTTTAGAGAGTGCAAGTGTGGTAAGGTTATTTTGATTATCAATAAGCTCAACGGTGTAAGTAGTAACTTGATCTTGCTTAGAGGAAGAATTAAGACATGGTGAAATGAATGAGGAAGGGCGTAAAGGATCAAAAGAACCATGAAATGGATAAGAGACATCATGAAAAGAATTGGATGACATGGAGGGTTCTTGATCTTGATCTTTCTTTATGTATTTTTAGAGTCCTCTTGACATGGAGCCACTTCTAAGGACAAGGAAGCATGTTGGAATTGTATGGAAGACTATGGAAGAGATAGTGAAGGACAAGCTAAAGTAGCGTATAAAGGCTTAGGCTCTTTAGGCTTAGCATTATTGAAAGTATTTGTAGCCAAGTGAAAGTTAGCTTGAGTATCTTTAAGAGGTGGCCCTTGAGAATAACTATAGGGAACCACATGAAAAATATTAGGATTTGAATCAGATGAAGTATTTGTGAAAGATTTGGAAGACTTAGCGACTTTAAGAGATGTAAGGGTATTGGAGGAAGTAGAGGATGGAAGGGAACCATCACAAGACAAAGGTTCAACATTAACATGATTTTTCTTGAGAGTGAGATCTTTATTTTCAGCATGAGAGTTTTTAGAAGAGAGATGCTCATAGTATCTACATTTATAATCAGCGTGGAAAAATTTCTCTTTCTCAATAGTAGCAGATGTATCATATTGTTGACAACAAATATCATATTTTCTTTCAAAATTAGAATCATATGGATCCCCATCACAATCTATCCAATAGGATGACCCTTTAGTAAGCCTAAGCACATGATGAGGAGGACTTTTAGGAACATAGGTGTCATAGGTATCATCATGTTGCTCATTATGATATGTTTTGATAGGAGGAGTAAGACTCTTGGGAGGAGTAGAAGATGAATGAAATTGTGAAGAAGAGGAAAGTGAAGACCTAGTGGGGGAAGAAGACTTGGATAATGAGGAACGCGAATAATGTCTAGAAGAGTCATGACGAGACTTGGAAGATGATGAATTCAAATGAGAAGACTTAGATGATGAAGAATGTTTGGAAGAAGGAGATCGTGACAGGATCATGTGGATGATTCTAGCAAAGGCATCTGATTCATTCAACTTTTCTTTTATTTTTTATATAAGTTTATCACCCATGCCATATTTAGAAGAACCATTGGAGGAATAAAATTTTTCAAATTGAGAAATGAGTTCGAGATCATCCATTCTCAAGAGAGGTTCCATGACAAGATAGTTGAAATTCATGGTTGTAGAAGAGAAGAAATCAAGCATGGAAGAAATGAATAGAAGAGATGAATAGAAGAAGGTAGCCTAGATAATAAGAGGAAAGGAATCAAGAAGACATGAAGAATTTAGGAAGAAGTATGAAGAAAGAAGATAAAGGATGAAAATGGAAGACTAGGAAGACATGATAGATGTGGAAGAAAGAAGACCAAGAGTCATTGTTTGCAATTTGATATGACTGAAATTCATTTGGATACTGAGCAACATGTCACATCACTTAAGATCTGACCTAGACCGACCAAGGAAGATTGGAAGATGACATAAATCAGCTCAATGATGACAATTCTTAGGGGGATGTGCGATGACTTTTTAGTATTATACGACTCTTGACCCATGAGTGCTAAAAATCTCAATTTTAAGGATAATTTGATCAAAATTTTAGTTTGAAGGTTGGTTTTTTTGATTTCAATCACAATGACAGCAGTAAATTCATAGGTTTGCAAATAGTATGGGATCAGACATGTCTTCAAACACTTGAAACAAGGGCAAAAGAAACCTTGCCAAGATAAACAATTATGATATCAAAATTGAAAAAGCACTCTATGAATGCTACTGATTGTTTGTATGTTGAGAACGTTTACACTGGTATCACACAATCGAAGACACTTCAAGCAATATCTATCCTAAAAGGTCAAGGCTCAATACTTACCAACTTAGCCCACAACTTGATGTTCCCTCACCTCACACCAAGTGGTTTCCCACAAGAGATATTGGCTTTGTCGTGGAAGTGTCAAATAACACAACCAAAGGAACACATATGGTGAGTATCTTGAGGTGATTCGGGTTAGTCCACTTGGATCAATCTTTGCATTAAGAAGATAAGCCGCTAAATAAAGGTGGCTTCTAACCTATGGTTCTTAGTAAGGGCTTCCGTTCATAACACCCCTCTTGCTCCTCATAAAGGACTAGGACCTCGCGGCCTTAAGAGTACCTTAAGCATTCTTGCTCAATGCTTTTCCCATGGTCGCAATCCCATGAGCTACTCACATCAAGTGAAGACAAGTGTTATGTCTACCAAGGTTTTATGTTCTCGATAGCCTTGAGATTATAGTGAGTCAGAATAGCTAGAAAAAGGCTTGTCCCCACTTGGGTCGTTCCTCTTGATTGCTCAAGAGCAGACCCGCTAAAGGATCCTAAACTAAATAATGGATGTATGATTTTTGAGGTTCAAAATTTTTGGTTCACCACAAGGGTGAAGAGCATACTCCCCTATCTCAAAAAATTCTCCCAAACACACCAAGTAAATTCAATTACCCTCTTGCTTCCAAAATTCCAAGATGGGTCAAGATTTTCTGGTTCACCACAAGGGTGAAGAGCATACTTCTCCTACCACCTCAAAATCCCTTCCACAAGATATTAACATTCCTATGAACAACTAGTAATTGCCACACTTGAAATGAAATAAAACACAAGCACTTGATATTTTTTTATTTTTTTTTGTTTTTATGCTTTTGGGTAGCCTTGCAAAAATAGTTAGTAGCCCTTTTAGCATGCACTATGGAAATTTCCTTCAAGCAAGAGAACCTACAAAATAACTTGTTAGACCAACAAGAGGTTACGAAAACTAAGCTGAAATTAATCCAAAAAATTGATGGAAATGCAAAAATGAAAGGACAAAGTTAAGCTACTCTGCCCCACGGTGGGCGCCAAAAATGTGTGCTAAAATATTGTCACACTTCTATGAATCATTTCATGCAAGAAAACTCAAGAATGAGCCCTCACAAATCGATCCATAGCTCTCTATACATGGAGTTACAAGATTTGTAAAATTACTCTCAGCTAGAGCTATGAACTCATAACCTTGCTAGTCAACCACACAATGAGAGATTTCAAATCAAAGACAAGGGCAACAATGCCAATATCTCTAATGAAATCCAAATGTATGCAATACAATGCAAGTAAGCTAAGAATGAGAATGCAATCTAATCTATGGAAATGAAAGTACAATGCAACTAATCTATGAAAGGAAAGAACAAATGTGACCAATCCCTCCTATTTAGACTATGTGAGATTAATCTATTGCATAAAATGAAATCTACACTAAGAATGCCATTATCATGCAACTATGAACGCAAATATGAAATGAGATGCAACAAAGTCTTCAAAGCTTGGATTGGAAGAGTGTCTTCAAAAAGAGCTCCAAATGACCTAGAAAACCTGTAGCATAATATTAGCATGAAAACCTAAGATGCAAATGAGGAAGAAAACTCTCCTTTTATAAGAAATGAGATGAAAATGGACTATTGAGATTAAGAGGCAAAAGACTTAATCAATGGTGGAGAAAAATAGAAACTTGATCCTTGTGCACAAATATCCTCCAATGGGAAAATAAGAGTTGACTTTTGTGTCCATATGAAATAAAAAGTGCTTTTTTTCCTTTTTATAAAATAAGAATAATGTTTTATTTGTGCAACTTAGGATAAGAGGAAAAGGTGGGGGCTTTTTATTTATTAAAAGGGGATGAAATATTCCTTTTAAATAAATAAAGGCTTAGGATAAAATGGTTAGCCCAAGAAAAATAATCGAAAATGATAAAATAGGACTTGATCAAGGAAATTGATATAATTGATATTGTTGATATTTGAAAATATTGATTCAAAGATTTGACAAATTGCTGAATGGGGGCCCAAAGTCTAGGCGACCATTTTAGGATGCCTACAATTGTAAGTAGTAGTAAATGAATTGCAGAGAAAAATTATTTATAAAATGCAAATAATTTTGTTAATTAATAAAAAAATGTAGGGCTCTGATTTTAATTTAGAGGCCACGGAAGAACACAAAAAAATTGCCTTCAAGGAAGGCTATTAAGCCGTGGCTGAACACCTACGACAAGCTTCCACTAGCCCAACCGAAGAATCTCCTGCATCATGTGCGCAGGTAAATATGCCAAAAAATATATTAGAAATTGAATACTTGAGCAACAATCTATTTGATAATAATGTGCATGACATTGCAATGCAGCCTCTTAATTATGACACAGATCATATGCCACATCATGAAGCCCCTGATGTGCATCATACTATCCATGGAGGTGCTCATTTTCTATTTAAAACTAATTATGTAATTATTAATACAATTTCACATCTTAAATTGAACTTGGTGTAACCTTTTTGTGTATATTTTAGAGGATAAAGAATCATGTCATGTTGAATGAGTGTCGAAGGATGTTTAGACTGATCACCATGTAGATCATGTGGCACATTCAGGTAAAGAAAATCTATGTTTTGTTCTTTTAAATTAATTTTTTGATTTATAGTTCTTTTACTTAAATAAATACTCGTAATTCACTAATATAAAATGGTGTGAATTTAACTCATGAAGTAGTTGTTATTGCAGTGGACCCCCCTTTGGTGTAGCAGCCTCGTGTTCCTGAACAGATGAGGAGGAGACATGCATTGGAATTAGAACCAGTAGAGGAGGGGAATGACGAGAACATTGATCTTCCTCTTAGAAATTACACGAGTAAAAAAAATAGCAAGAAACCCAAAAAGAAATGATTGTAATTAACATTTTTTGCTAATGAAAGAACATTGTCTTAATGGATGTAATTTTGTACTAGTAATGTTGATGAATGGTGTGTTAATGAATTCTTCATGAATGTTGTGTTAATGAATTATTCATGAATGTTGTGTGTTAATGAATGTTATCATGTGATTATAATGATTGAACGTTATATTTAAAAAATTGATGAATGAATGTTATTAAATGTTAATGGGGAATTTAGAGTGATGTTAGGGGGGGGAGGGGCCAAATGAGCTTCCACCTTCACGTGGTTGGCCTTGTTTAGTAGATAATATTAAACTATTCTCTAAACCAAGTGAAGCTCAAACTTTAAAGATAAGCTTAGAGTTAATAGTGACAACCAATTAGCAAGTCGAAATGAAGTTCTTCGTTACAGGTACCTTTTTAGTTTTTAAAGCACACTGTCATGTTTTAATATTGTGTAGTTTTTTTCTTAAGTCAAATTATTCTTTTACTATAAGAACATAATTTATGACCATTTTAGTAACTATTCTAACATCGCTTTATGACAAATCATGTTTTGGCAAAGATGGCGATAAGTGGTGCTATCTATTCCTTGGGAGATTGGATTGCACAGGTTTGTATCTCAAAATCATTTGCATGTGGTAGAAATGCATACTTACAACCATTTCATTCTATATTTAAAAACATTGATGACACTCTAGACACAAAATAATGCTCATGCTGTTGACTTGATAGTGCTATGAAGGGAAACCAATTTTTGAATTTGAACGAACCCGGATGTTCAGATCTGGTCTCCTTGGATTTAGTCTTCATGGTTCTTTGTCTCATTATTACTATCATCCTAGTGAGGTAACACCTTTGCCTTCTTTCTTAGTCTCTTACAGTTCATACTTGTTTAATTTTAATAATTTTTGAGTTCCTTGCAAAAAGGGTATGACAAACAAATATGGTTATACAGGCTCTATTTCCTTTACTTGAACTTGATGTTATGATTTATCATTTGACATTTTATTATTTTGATGTTGAACTTGAAGCATATGATGATACGATGGTATGATCATGATGCTATGATTACAAGTTTATGGTGTTTTTGTTGTTTATATGATATTATGTGACATTCTAATCTAGATTCATGATTATAGCCTATATCCATTCATAATGTTTCTCCAAATCATCCCTTTGTTGCTGCATCTTTGCTATCAATTTGTCTGCCATGTTCTATTGAGATTATGGAGATAAGTAAGATCAAGGTTCATGAACTTCTAGAGCTTACTTTCTCCATGTGGACCTTGTGTGAGTAGACATGCAAAATTTGAAGAAGGATTTAGATGAGCAACTCTAATACCACTAGGATTTGATAGACAATAATGAGGTGCTTTGATGCTGTTGACTTGAGGCCAAGTACTTGTGCTTGAAGGACAACACACTCAGACCAATTTAACAGAAAAGAATAAGCTATTGTTATCATATATAAATGTTTGAGTATATGTTTCCAAAAAACCTGGTAAAGTAATTATCTTTCCAAGTACCCTTTTGGGAGTTACAAAACCCATCTCAACCTCAAGACTTCATTCCTTGACTGGTGAACCTTTCTACTGCTGCTTGCTCTCTTTCCTAGGCCTAATTAGCCCCCTTTATCAAAGCAACCCTATACTCCACTACTCTCCAAGAATCTATGACCTTAAACAATCTTATATTAGGTTTCCAAACCACCAATTTTCTACTTTTCTTGGTCACACTACTCACCCAACTCCCAAACCATTAAACCCTTGTTCCTAGGGTCATAAATCTAGGGCTTTGTGGAAAATGCCCTTCCTAGCAACACACAAGTACAAATATGGTTCAAACACTCTCCAATACATCCCCCTAGACATATTCCACCATCACATTCTTACTCTAGCCATCAGATCACCCCTGTCCACCATTTGGTGCTTTCCAAGTGCACCTTCACTGTGTGTTCACTAGTCACTCACTGTTCTTTCACTTTGCGCTCCACCTTGCATCAAAATTCCATAATGTACATATAATATAATTAGACATCTCCCATCCAAGTCATAGATATCACAAGGATGGGAGTGCCCTTACATAGTTAAGGTCTTCAAAATAGATCGCTGACTGTAACCTTAAGGAGCCAATCTTTGTCACTACACTAGATAGTTTCTTGGTGTTCTCAGGGAAAAACAATGTAATGGAAATAATAACAAGTAAATTCAAAAACAAATAAACATTTTACATCCACACAAAGTAGAGATCACACTCAGAACAACACACTAGTGTCTTGACTGTCCACGGGACAGTGAGTTACTAATTTGCAAAGAATTAAATTTTATTCATTCCAAAAACCTTTCACTTCATGCCTTTTCATATTCAATATGATCTCTCCCCTCTAATAACATGGAATAACCTCTAAATAGACTCCACCTTCTCCCTCAAACTTGACAGCAACCTCTTAACTATTTGTAACTATCTGCAACAGTCAAAACTGACTGTTCACAACATGAAATACTTAGAGATTTGTTGTCAAGTTGACAAAAAAGTTGTCAACTCAACAACCTAAACATATAATGCCAAAAATAAAGACTTCTAAAGGTTTTAATGATAACTTTTATCATCCTATAACCTTTACTAACCCAACTAACCCCATTAAGCCCATTTTAGGCCATTTTTGCCATTAGAGGCAATTTACAAAATCTTGCACTTTTAGTGCTTTTAGCATCATCTAGAGGCTCTATTGGCCTTATTACAACTATTAAGACCCTTATAGGTTAATTCCATTAACACCTAACCTAGGATCAACCCTTAGTCCATTCCTAGTGACCCCTAGGTGCTTTTGAGACTTCATAATGCCATTAAGGCTTACATTAAAGCTTTGATTACAATATGATCAACATGTGATCAAAATACCATTTCAAGACCATGATAGGCCTTATTACATGTCTTGATGACCTTTGAAGGCCATTTTTCTTCCACTCCTCCCCAGGATCCATTAGTGTCCCTATGGCTCATCCTACCTCCTGCTTGTGACCTTGGTGCTCCTGCACCACATCCTCAACCCCCTCTATCAAGTCCTATCCAATGCATAGATGTTATAACCATCCATATCAGTAGATCTTGCTTGTTGTTTATAGATTCAACACTGATCTAAAGGTGGAGCAGGGTTGCTTCTAAATTATGACACCATCTTTCATCTTGCTTTGACATGTGTTTAACCATTGTGATAATTTAGTAGTGCATGCTCTTCTATTAGGAGTCAAGGTGGATATTTAGGGTGCAATACTAGAGCCCAAAGGACAACAACTAAAGGTGTTTCAAAAATGCCAATTCAGGCTCTACGCAGTGATAGTGGAAGCAATTGGATAGAGGAATGGGACACTTCCCAAATTTGCAAAACTTTAAAGAGACTTACCTTGAAACACTTATATAAAGAAATGAGAAAGCCAAATTCCTTATAAATGGAACAGTGAGCCTACATAAGCAAGGGCTGATAGATCTTTCTTTGTAACCTAGGAAACATAGATTCAACAATTATATAGTTCAAATAGCAAAGAAGGCAATCAATTTATAAAGTGAATCCTGAAACGAGGATCAGCAAGAGTAAGCTTAAGAGCTCTCTTGCATATAGATAGGAAACTAGGAACATCTATTTATATGATGTATAATTTTGGAAGTGAACTAGGGTATTTCTGCATGCTTCAGCTGGCATTTTCTAGTTATTTATTCAGTTTCCATTCAATTGTTTTACATGCATTTAGACATTTTGATATATATTGTCTTTTGTATACTTCAAATCATATTGTGGGGTATTTATTAATAGGAGGGGCTTTTGAGATATGATCTGGGATCTATGTGAACATGAAATCTATTTCCATTATTTCAAGAATGGCTTGGTAATTACATATTTCTTGTTGGCCTCCAAATAAAAAGGTCTCACATTGTAGATGGGAAGTTGTTCATATCCATTTTTTTGCAATTGTGATGATATATTTTAGCTGTCCTTGTGTCAAAAATATTTAGTAGTAATACTATTATATATTTTTTAGTTGTTTGATCCTGATTGTCATTTGTCTTAAAGATGTCAACTAGAAGTATGACCTGATATGTTGCTAAATGCTAAGTGATAATGAATTCTATGAGGTCACACTTATAAACCTAATGAAAAATATTTATTATTCTATGAGGTCTTGCATATATGTTGCCATGGCTGTCATCTAGATGTCAGAACTTTATAGGATAATATAAGATGATGAAAGCAGTGATTCATCGTTGAGATTTTAACAACATTTATGACAAACTAAAGCTAACACTAGGAATTTCCCACAATGTCTTGGAACATTTTAGGTTAACATAAATATTTAATTTTGTAGCAAACAGGGCCAAATATGTTGGGCAATATCAGATTATAGACATTGAATCATTGGAAGCAGCTATGGAGACAGTTGGGACAATTCGATTTGCTATAGAAGCCAAACTTTCTCCTGGGCCACCAATACCAAGTCTTTGTCGTCATGGTGACAATGATCGTTGGCATGATGTTGGAGTTAGTGTTGCCAGTGGTAACTTTTTGGCAGCCAAGGTTGGTTGATAGGAATGATGAGGTTTAAGTTACTCATGTTATGGATGCATTGATTACAAAATAGGCAAAAAATACTAGTTGTATAGCTAACATGATGGTCTACTTTTGAGTAATTTGGAGTATTAGAGTGCTTTCAAGTTACAGCTTAAGTAGTGGTTTTTGTTTAGTTTCCTTTAATTAGGTCTGTGATATTTCTCATTAGAATTCTTTGATGAATTTGAAGGATTTAATGTTTGGTCTGAGAGTGTAGTACTTCATTGGCTTTTAACATTAGCCCATGAACATTTTGTATTGTCTTGAGATAGCGAAGAAGTGTTGTTAGTGGAATTGACTTTGTTGCTCTCACTCTACTATCCTATCTTATGTTGCATCCTATAGTTCTATGACTTAGTTGATCACAAATGAAATAGGACCTTGGTTGTCTCTACTTCTGGTATCTGTGTTTCCTCCTATTTCTAACTTACTGTTTTCAGTTCATGGAGGCACCTTAAGGACTTATGTGCATATTCTAGTTTGTAAGTAAGGATTCTAGTTGTTTATCCACTTTATTTCACAATGTTGGTCCTCATGCAGATATGTCTTGCACTTTGCCACAACATGTGATGAATATTTTATATGATGCTTCTTTCCTTATGATCTGTTCATATCCTTTACCAATCTACTTGAGTAAAATTTCTTTTTTGATTGGTTCATTCCTCTTGCATTGTGACCAGCTTAAATACCATGACTAATAGGTGTCTCTTCTAGTGAATTCAATTGGGATTTGCAGTAGTCCAAGGTTTTTGGGGTATGTCATACCCAGAGAGTTGGATGTGTTATCTTTCCCAATTTAAACACTTTGTCATTTCTTCTGAGGATTTAACTTGAATATCTATAATAGAAGAAGCCCTAATATTTTTATCTCTTGATCTCATATCATTGGATTGTAATGTATGCTATATTTTAGTTACCATAAATCCCACACATATTATGAATTCATGTTGCATTTGACACTGCAATGCTAATTATAGACAACCAATATATTCAACTAAAACTAGGAATATATTAAAATTGATGAAGGGTGCTCCCCTTAATACCACAAGCACATAACAAAAATAGAGAAACAACAACAATAATATGCAAGAACAGAAAATTGGCTTCTTGTTATCTCCACAAATGTGGAATTACAAACTTTCAGAATTACAATATGCAAAGCCACATGGGCATTCCCTTACAATATTCTGTAGGACAAAGCCTCGAATCAATACCCAGATCTACTACCCAGAACTGCTCTAGACAACACTACGGGCCTTCTTTATATAGGCAATTTCCACCACCCGAGAAGGTTCCAGAAATTTAGCCCTAAGGGCCGACCCAACTTAGAATTATTTTATTTTTAAATTTATTACATCAAAGTCAGCTCAAAATAACTTTTGAAACTCGAACAAAAATTTTGAAGGAAAATTATTTTCTGCCATTTCAGGTGGCTTGACTTCTGGAGACCATAAGTCATCACCAGTTGACCCGATTGACTATTATAACCCCATTTCAAAAATGCCACGAAGTGCTCTATAGGCTTGACCTACACAAAGCGCCTGTCACTCAATTTTTTGACCTCATCTGGGGCCTCTAAAGCCTTCAAAAGTAAGTTCAAAGTTTCTGTACCCTGCTGCCAATACCGAAAATCTTCAATATCTTCAAAACTACACCTAATCTAGCCATGAAACTTTTCTGGCAGGCTGATATGACTGAGATGAACCTCCATATGTAAAATTAGACATTCTGAGATCGTAAGACCAACTTACTAAAAATAGCAAGTTTCCATAAATAGCAACTCTGCACAAGATAGCCCTTATTGAATACAAAAATAGAAATATTTTTGGGTGATGCAAGATTTCTCTTACTCCCAGGATGCTCCTGCATCAGACACCCGAGGTAATTTGAGAAGTGACCCTATCACGACTCAGGTGTGCAGAGGAAAACCAAGACGGTTAACCTCCTCCTTTGTTAGCCATGATGAATCTTCAACAGGTCGTCCCTTCCATTTGACCAAATACTCTTCATATGTCCTGTTCCTTGTGCTTCTGCCAACACAACTGTCCAGTATGTCTTCAATCTCCTTGAAATCTGAACTGGTTGCTGGAATACTCCACTGTGCTGCTACAACCTCATCTTCAACACCTCCTTCATGATACTCTGTCAAATCTAAAATGTTAAACACTGGTGAAATATTCAGCTCAGTAGGCAATCCTACCTCATATGCATTTCCTGAATCATGCTTCTTCAGTATCTTACATGGTCCAAACTTCTTCATTTTCAGCTTGTTATATGTACCAACTAGAAACCACTCCTTCCGCAAATGAACCATGACTTCATCCCCAACCTAAAATTCCTTATGCCTCCTTTTCTCATCTGCCTTAGTCTTATACTGTACATTCATCTTGGTAATATGCTTCCTCACCTCCTCATGGATGTTCTTCAAATGTTCTGCAAAATCCTCAGCTTCAGCACTACTTATTTCTCCTTTATCTATCTTTCTCAACTCAGATGCATTTCTTGGACTACTTCCATATACAATCTAGAATGGTGATTTACCAGTGCTCCTGTTGACAGAATTATTGTATGCAAATTTTGCCTATGGTAAAATCAAATCCCATCCTGTTGGCTTATCTCCAGCCAAACATCTCAGCAGATTTCCCAAACTTCTATTCACCACCTCTGTCTGTCCATCAGTCTGTGGATGATGTGATGAACTGAACTTCAAATCTGTCTTCAAATTCTTCCACAATGTCTACTAGAAATATCCAACAAACTTAGTATCCCGATCTTAAACTATGGTCTTTGGAAAACTATGTAGTCTCACCACTTCTCTGAAAAACAATTCTACTACATGAACAACGTCATTAATCTTCTTGCAAGGAATGAAATGTGCCATCTTCAAAAATCTGTCAACTGCTACAAAAATTGAATCATGTCCCCGTTGTGTCCTCGGTAAACCAAGAACAAAGTCCATACTGATATCCTCCCAAGGCTTCTCTGGTACAGGTAATGGCTAATACAACCCTGTATTTTGCTTCACTCCTTTCGCCATCTAACATACTCTGCAACTCTGTACAAACTTCTTCACATCTTGCTGCAATTGCGGCCAATAATAATTCTCACCAACCAAAGCAAGGGTTTTATCATGACCAAAATGTCCAGCCAATCCTCCACTATGCTTCTCCTTGATGAGATTCTCCCTCATAGAACTTCATGGAATGCACAATTTACTCCCTCTAAATAGCATATCATCTTGGATGATAAAATCCAGCCATTTCATTCTGTCTAGAGTAACAGCTTCTGTACAAGCTTTCCAAGCTTCACCAAAATCAGGATCCTCTGGGTACAAATTTTTGAGTTCTTTGAACCCAACCACTTCAATCTACATCTCTGTCAGCAATAGTTGCCTTCTGCTAAGAGCATTCGCAACCCTATTAGACTTTCCACTCCTGTGTTTCAAAACAAATGTATAACTCTGCAAAAACTCAACCCATTTCAAATGCCTCTGATTCAACTTTCCTTGACTATTCAAATATTGCAATGCTTGATAATCAGTATACAAAACAAACTCCTTAGGAAGCAGATAATGTCTCCACTTCTTTAATGCCTGCACTATAGCATAAAATTCCTGATCATAGACAGAATATTTTCTCTTGGCATCATTTAACTTCTCACTGAAATAAGCAATAGGTTTACCTTCTTGGCTCATAACAGCTCCTATTGCAGTACCACTAGCATCACAATCTACTTGAAACACCTTATTAAAATCTGGAAGTGCTAAAACAGGTTGTTCTGTAACTTTTTGTTTCAACAATTGAAAACACTTTTTTGCCCCATTAGTCCACTTAAACTCTTTTCTATCTCCTCTCATTGTTTCAGTCAAGGGACCACAAATATTGCTAAAATTTCTGATAAATTTTTTGTAAAAGCTATCCAAACCATGAAAAGATCTTACCTCAGTAGCACTCCTTGGAGTAGGCCATTCAAGGATAGCTTGTACCTTCTCTGGGTCTATTTTTAGACCTTCTGCTGAAACTACAAATCCCAAATACACTAACTCTTTCTTCACAAAATTGCACTTATTCAAATTAATCAACAATTTCTCATCTCTCAACTTCTCAAACACCATACGAATATGCATCATATGTTCCTCCAATGTCTTGCTAAAAATCAAAATATCATCTAGGTAAACAATGACAAACTTACCCAGAAATTCTTTCAGAACCTCGTTCATGAGCCGCATGAAAGTGCTCAATGCATTGGTTAGCCCAAAAGGCATGACTAACCACTCATATAGTCCTTTGTTTGTCTTGAAGGCAGTCTTCAATTCATCTCCTTCTCTGATCCGAATCTGGTGATATCCACTCTTCAGATCTATCTTTGAGAAATACATAGCCCCACTCAAACAATCCATAATATCATCCATTCGTGGCAATGGAAACCTATACTTGATTGTGATCTTGTTTATTGCTCTGAAATCTGTACACATCCTCCACTCTCCATTCTTCTTTGGTGCTAATACCCCTGGTACAACACAGGGACTTAGACTCTCTCGAATCAACCCCTTCTGCAATAACTCATGTACTTGTCTATTCAACTCTTCACTTTCTGCTGGTGTCATTCTGTGTGCTGCCTTGTTTGAAAAATTGGCTCCTGGAATCAAATCCATCTGATGACTGATCTTCCTTACTGGTGGTAATCCATCAGGTACATTATTAGATACAATATCCTAAAACTCATTCAACAAATCTGCAACCTCTATAGGTACATCCTCTACTTCTTCTTTACCAACTTTTGAAATTAAAGCAAAACACACATGCTCATGCCTCATACCATCTAGGAATTTTCTTCCATCAACAAATGTTATTCTTGCATTACCACATACCTTTTCTTCAGTCTCCTTCAATGGCTTTAGCTTATGTCGCACTCCATCCTTTGTCAGGGAATAGGTATTCACATGACCATCGTGTACAGCACATCTGTTGAACTGCCACCATCTACCCAACAACATATGACATGTATCCATAGATATTATATCACATAGTACCTCATCTTGGTACCCGCCAATCTTGAACTTTACCAGGCACTGTTCACTGACCATGACCTTATGGTCATCCTGCACCCAGGCAATCCGATATGGATGTGGGTGTTTCTGTCTCTTGAGCTTCAACTTTGTCACCATCTCTTCTGACACCAAATTGTCAGTGCTTCCACTATCGATAATCACATCACAACATTTACCCTCACACTTGCATCTAGTGTGAAACAGGCTCCTCCTTTGTTCAGGTTCATTCTCACCACTCAGCAAGACTCTTCTGTTAATTAGTGTTTCTCCTCTTTCAACATCTTCAAAATTTGATGATCTAGCATCTTCATCTACATGTGCAACTCTGGCCTGGCCTTCATTTCTCCTGTCTGTTCTGCCTTGGCGCTGAGGACATTTAAATGCCCTATGACCTTCTTCTCCATAGTGAAAACATGTTCCACGGAAGCCTCCTCTTCCAGATCCTTGTCCTCTTCCTCTTCCTCTCTGATCTCTATTACTCTAATCCTGAAAATGATTGGAATTATTTCCTCTTTGATTCTGACTGCTACTAGCCTCATCCTGCTTTTTCGAATCTTCATTTCGGCCACCATATGACCGTCCACCAGATCTTCCACCATGACCTCTTCCATTTTGTTTGCTCTCAAACTTCTTGTTCATCTTTTCCTCTACTTTTAGGGCAAACTGGTATGCCTCCTCAATACTATTGATTCGAACCAGATTCAACTCCTCCTGAATGCTTGGCCTTAACCCATTAAGGTATTGAACAACTTTCTCCTTATCAGCTTCTGCATGACCTGTTCTGATGAGGAGTCGATAGAACTCTTCTGTATACTCCTAAACAGATCTTCCTGCTTGCTTCAAACTTTGCATTTTCTTTAGTAGGTCAAGCTCATAATCAACAGGAATGAACTGTTGCTTCAATTTATCCACCATCCGATCCCATCTTGTGATTTTATCTTTCCCTCTTCTATTTCGCTCCAATTGAATTTCTTGCCACCAGATCTTCACATGACCTTTCAATTTGGCCTTCGCAAATTTGACCCTATCAGGATCCTCAACATCTTCATACTCAAAATATTCCTCACATTCATTGATCCAGTCGATCAATTCCTTTGGGTTAAGATTTCCAAAAAATGTAGGAACCTCAATCTTAGGTCTTTTCCCAATCTTGGAAATCGCCCGAAAAAGTCTTTCTTCCTCCTGGTTCACAATTTCAGCTTCTCCTTCTTGATATTCTTCTTTGGCTTCATCCTCACTTTCGTCTCTGACATTAAGATTCATTCCTCTGTGAATCTCTTTTTTCAATGCTCGCACTTGTCTCTGCAGCTCTCTAACCTCAGGTGTCACAGCACCAGCTCTTCCGCCACGTTCTCTTTGTGGAGGCATTTTCATGATGCACGCTAAAACCCTAACCACGGTCCTGGTGCAAACTACCTCACAGTCAGTGATCTGTTTACACACTCAAGAACTCCTACTCTAATACCACTTGATGAAGGGTGCTCCCCTTAATACCACAAGCACATAACAGAAATAGAGAAACAACAACAATAATATGCAAGAACAGAAAATTGGCTTCTTGTTATCTCCACAAATGTGGAATTACAAACTTTCAGAATTACAATATGCAAAGCCACATGGGCATTCCCTTACAATATTCTATAGGACAAAGCCTCAAATCAATACCTAGATCTACTACCCAGAACTGCTCTAGACAACACTACATACCTTCTTTATATAGGTAATTTCCACCGCCCGAGAAGGTTCCAGAAATTTAGCCCTAAGGGCTGACCCAACTTAGAATTATTTTATTTTTCAATTTATTACATCAAAGTCGGCTCAAAATAAATTTTGAAACCTGAACAGAAATTTTGAAGGAAAATTATTTTTCACCATTTCAGGTGGCCTGACTTCCGGAGACCATAAGTCATCACCAGTTGACCCGATTGACTATTATAACCCTATTTTGGAAATGCCACGAAGCGCTCTACAGGCTTGACCCATGCAAAGCACCCGACACCCAATTTTTTGACCTCATCCGGGACCTCTAAAGCCTTCAAAACTGAGTTTAAAGTTTCTGTACCCTGCTGCCAATACCGAAAATCTTCAATATCTTCAAAACTACACCTGATCTAGCCATGAAACATTGCTGACAGGCTGATATGACTGAGATGAACCTCCATATGTAAAATTAGACATTTCAAGATCGTAAGACCAACTTACTAAAAATAGCAAGTTTCCATAAATAGCAACTTTGCACAAGATAGCCCTTATTGAATACAAAAACAAAAGTAGTTTTGGGTGATGCAAGATTGCTCTTACTCCCAGGATGCTCCTACATCAGAAATGGTGCACCACAATTTTTGTTTAAACAACATTTTGGATTGGTCTCAATTTCGACCTTTAAACACTATTATTTTCGACCAGAATGCTATGCTTG
>BSBK01014658.1:0-37373 GCA_027943335.1 Chamaecyparis obtusa | reverse complement strand
ATTTGAAAGTTAGGAAAAATATGATTTATAGGGGTAGACGAGATAATTAATATAAATTAGATATGTATAGTTTGGATTTGTTGATAAAAATCAAATCTTTGATAGAAAGAAAATAGGAGAAAATAAATAGAATTTAATAACATCCTTGTCATAGTTGTCCATGGGCATGGAAAGTCAAGATAATGCAGAAATAAACAAGATATGCTAGCCACTTCATGGTCTCACTATATTCTCCCAAAGGACAAGGGAGGACTAGGCATCATTGACCCTTACATGCAAGGGGTTTCCCTTTTAGCGAAATGGATTGGAAGGGATTTAGAAGGAAACACACCTTGGAGACTTATGGTTCAGTATCACATTCAAACAACTTTATCCTATAAGTATTGGCATTTTGTTCATTAGAGTGACAAGATCCTTCTAGCCCCATCTTTTAAAATACATGGATCATCACCACTCAACTGCATATAGAAGGCTTGGCAAGTGGTTTCTCACAAGTTTTCTTGGTTTGATCAATCATTTAGCCATGGTGTCATCTTTGCATCTTCATCAATTTGGCTGAATAGTTTAATCCAAGAAAATAATAGTCCGCTAGCTATGATTCCAAGATTCAAAGCTAAATGTCCTTTTAAGAAGGGAATCTAGACTTTCAGATACCTTTGGGACCCTGATCACTTCTCATGGAATTCTTGGTATTAGCTAAAAATATGCTTTAACTTATATTATAGACACACAGATATAGTGTTGGAAGTTCAAAAGTTTGTGCCTCCCAATCTATCTATTCTTATCTCTTCATTTACAAATCTTTCTTTCTCAAAGATTGAGGTGACCAAATGGTTGCAGCCTTAGATCATTTCCTCTTAGACCTCTTTATAAATAACTTGTTCCTAATGTGCCCATTTCTAGTAGACTTAACTCTATTTGGAGATGTAAATATAAACATCCTCGATGGAACAAACTCAATCTCCAAATCTAGAAATCTAAAGCTGACTCTAAATCCCAATTCACTACTTGGAAGCTCCTTCATGATAAACTCCCGATTGGGCCTCATCTCAAATTCTTCATCCATCCCCCTCCTTGAACTTTCTATGGTAAGCTTGAATCCATCAATCATTGCTTTTGGTTTTGTCCCCATGCTAAATTTTTATGGAATGAGTTGTTTACTTCCTTACCTACCATTTTTCACTTTCCATGGTACTAGAAAGCTGTTATGCTTGGATCCTCAAGTGCTCATAACATGATATCCAACTCTTTTCATTTAACCATTATTAAGTACATTTGGAAATTCATATGCTTGGCTACCCTTTCTCACTCCTTTAAACCTCTAGAGATTAAAACCCAGACTATATGTTGCAGCCTCTTAATTCAAATGTCTTGGATTCTCATCTCTCTAAAGGATCGAGACAAGGATGAAAAGGTACATGAAGAATATATAGCCTCTCAACTCAAGAACAAACTAGCAATGAAATCATATCTGGCTACTTCTGATGGAGATCTTATAGACTTGGAAAGGGAAAGGGGTCTAATTTTTCCAGCTAATTGTCGTGTATTACAACACCACTAGAATAAGATGTAAGAGGGAATATGGTCAAGTGTAAAGATTGACTGGGTACATTCTACAACAATGTTTTTCTGATTAGATTTAGGTTGTGATGACTACTATTGTTTGGTACAACATTATTGTAAATGGTCTTCAAAAAATTTGTGATTCGATTTAGTTTGAGATGATTGTTGTTGTTCTATATAGCACTATTGTAAATGGTCTTTGAAATTTGTAATCTCATTTTCTTTTTTCAATTAAAAAAAATTCCCATTCCTAATTAAAAAAAAAAAAACCATATGAATTTACGAAGAGAAGGTAAAAATAGTTAATATGGGACATTGGGTTTTGAATTAAAAAGGGACATGATTTAGACATAGCCTTCATGAAAATAAGGAAACAAGAGAAAAATAGAGAAGGGATGAAACAAAAATATCATGAGGTAGTTGTCAATCCAAAACCAGGTTCCACCTATCTTTTCTATTCTTTCAAAAAAAGTATATAATTATGGAAATAGAACATATTCTTTCATAGGATTACTATATTTTGTACTGAACAATTAGTGGTTTAGTTTTTGTTTGTTTCACACTACCCTTTTGCTAAATTTTTTATTAGTGGACTAAATTCATACTTTTTGGGAAGTTGCAACCATTATCTTCTTTGCACTAACCTTCCTTTGGGGCATTCTACCAAAAGATTTTTTTTTGTCTTGTTTTTAAGCTTTAAATGAGTGTTCAGTTGCTATTCTTAAAGCTTACTTTGGAATCAATCAGGGTAACATGATGGAACAATTGTAGGCCATGGCTCACACCATCCATTTTGTATTTCATGCTATCTAAAAGTTGTGTTTCAGCTAGTCGAAGTGTTCTATTGAGCAATATGTTTTTTTTATTTCATATGGCTTCCCTTTTGTAAAGACTGTACTTTTCTAACAATGCCACACAAGCAAAACACACAATTTGTAGAATGTTGAAAGAAATCTCAAAGATTGATATACTCATAATGTAGTCCACCATTAGTTTCCATAAATAAAATAAGGAAAATTTATTCGACCTACACGTCGAAAAGATAAGACAATTTAGAAAATTCTCAAAGAAATCTCGACCAATTTTTGCATTTAAAATGTCTTCATATAAGTTACAATTTTAATCACCATATGTTTTGGTGCCCACTATGGGTCAAAGCTACAAATTGACCATGTGGCTCACACTTAAGAAGAGGATGGACAAGTGAACAATTTAACCACGAGTATAGTCAAGAAATCCAAGTAATCTTTTTCAGCTAAAGGTGACTCCTAACTTGCTAGAATGTACCAAATTATAGGAAGAGCTAAGGATAACAATGGAGAAGCTATGTTGAAAACATTTGATCTTAGTTTGAAAGTTTGACTCCAAAAGATTATAATGGTTGACTGACAAGTTTAGAGTATTTTATAGACCAAGTTTGATAGGTTATGTTGAAAGCAAATGATGTGAACAAGAAATAGTCTTCAAAAAATCCAACAAGAGACAAATAAAACTTGCTGATAGAAGCACTTATGAGGTCTAAATTTTTTTGCTAATATTCCTTGAGCATCAAGTGTATGTTCACAAATATTTCCACAAGTCTCAAAACAAATCGAAGACACACCAAACACACTCTACCTAAGATCAAAAAGGTAATTGTTCTAACCTTTTTTCACAACTTGATGCTCTTAGACCCATAATTAAGTGGTTGAATGGCCTTTCCTATGAATATGAAATTTATGGATCAATTGGAAGAGATCAATTCTCATAGTGCATGTCTTTCCACATTACCACATTCAAGCTTTAGCACCCAAGGGAGCACATATGGTGAGTAATCTTGAGGTGATCAGGGTAAGTCCACTTAAATCAATCCTTTCACATAGGAATTCACATGACTAAAATGGTTGGCCTCTAAATACTAAGGTGGGGTGAACCCACAATAGTGGGTTACACTTTTTTGCCTGAACGGACACTGAACTCTACATTTTGAAAAAAACTTTCAGATTCAGATGCATATTGTCGTTAAACCATTTGAAATCAGAAGATAAAGTAAATTAGAGTCTTTTAGTATTTTCTATCTAGATTATAAATATATTTTTTATTTTTATTTTGAATTTATTTTAATGGTTTTCTCTTTCTCCCATGAAAACTGGTATGTTGTTGAAAACATCATTTTCAAAGAGTTGCATTGTTTTCATAGAGCATAACTTTTTTTTCTAAAATAGATATCAATGTGATTCTTTCAAATTTAGTTTTTTAACATCCATATGGAGGGCATGAAATTGGTTTGATGAAATTATCATGATTATTGCATATTTAATTAATGTTTTAAATTGACTAAACTGTAGTTTTGACATACCTTGACTACATAGCTTATAACTTCTCGTGCATTTGTCCAATTTCATTTTTTTATAATAGAAATAGAACTTCAATACCTAAGGCATATATATTTTTTAGAATTTTTTTTCTCTCATTTACTATTTTTCCATAAGTGTCAAACATAGAGGTAGACATACAATGAAATATCTATGTTTAGTAAAACTAAAAATATAAAATCATAATAAACTTAGTATATATTAATATTATAATCATTGGAAAGAATTTTCTTAGTAATACCTTACTACATAGATAGGTTTTTCAAATGGATTCATTTGATCTACCAAAAGATAAAGTCGAAGTGATTTTTTGTTAGCATTTTAATAGGTGTGAAGGAGATTCCATTGTAGGTATGAAAAAGGAGTATAGATGTTATATCAATGTTTTTTTTAATCTAAGAGGCTTTGAGCTAACCATTTATAATTAATTCCTTCAAATAGAACCTCTCAAGGCTTAAATCATCATATTTTATTAAAAATGTGTTATTTCAACAAAAATTACTATGTCTAAAAAAGTGTAACCCACTATTGTGGGGTCACCTGGTGTCTAGTAAGGACCTCTGTTCATAACTACCCCTTATAGTTCTGCAAGAAGAATTGAGGCTTATGGCCCTAAAATTACCTAAAGAGTATAGTCTCACAAGAAAGATTGAGACCTCTCAGCCCTATACAAGTTGGATGTACTTGCCTTGTAGTCTTGTAAACAAGATTGAGACAAATATGACCCTACAAGAAGCTATATACATGTAGTCTTTCTTAGCAAGATTGAGGAAACTAGGCCCTACACATGAAGAAGCAATGGAAGTAGATATATCCAAGTCATCCCTCTCATTGGATTGAAGGAATATTTTTATTATAGTGGGATGGAGTAGCTAGGTTCGCTTGTTCCCCACTTGGGTCATTCTGAAAAATTACTCTATTGGTAGACCCTCTAAAGGTAAATGCAAGAAAGTAAAGAATGGATAGCTAATGGAGGTCAAGCTTTCTGATTTTCCACAAGGAAAAGAGGATACTCTCCTACTTCATAGTTTATTCCTAGCACATGAAACACATGTTCATTGACACAAGATTCCTTTTACAAGTGACAAAGTAAGTAGGTCAAGATTTCTGATTCATCCTCTAGGAGGTGAAGAGCATACTCTCCTACTACGCAATTAAATCACATGAAATGAAACTTCATAATTAAACTAAGTTCCTATAAAAATCAACTTAAAGTAGACATAATGTTTCCTTGAACCTCGAAGGCAACCTACAAAACCAATGAATTAGTAGTCTCAAATCTTTTCAAGATCTTCAAACAATGTCCTACAAAACAAATTGATTAGTAGTCTAAAAATGCTTTATTCTTGGTCAACCATTTGGAAAAACCACTATTAGAAGATAGGAATATCAAAGACTTGCAAGAAAACTCAATCATGCATTGAACTGTGTAAATAAAGTACAAGCTCATCACATTTTTTTTGTTTTTGCTTTTGACCTAGTCAACAAGATCTGATTTGTTTACTCTAATTTTGGCCCCAAAAATAGAAATTCAAAGAAAAGACATGGATTAAAAATCTAAGAGCTTTCTAAAAATGCAAACTTTTTAGAAATATCCCTTAATTTGTGCTCTAGAGACCCATTTTACCAGAAAATACTAGTTTTCATAGATCGACTATTTGAGCCATGTTCTTGCATCTAAATTAAAAACACAAAAAAAAACCCCTATAGAATTATTATACCTTTCCAAAAATGTAATTTTTTCTAAACAATGCTCTGATTTGCGACCCAAAATTTTTTTTCATGAAAAAATTATAATAAATTATAATTCATATAAAAATAATAAAAAAAATCTGATTTTCAGACTGAGATACCTCTGATCCATCCCCAACTTACAAAAAAAATTTAGATGAAAAGACTAAGCTGTTTGGAATATATGACCAAATCATTCAAAAACCTAGGGTTTTTTCCTTCAACTCAACCTGCACTAGGGTTAGCCTTAAAAACCAAAGTGAGTATCCAAAATTTGTGGGTTTATCTAGGAAAATCTATCATCAATCTCTCAAAGCTGAAAAATTGACCATGCTATCATCGCTAGGGGCATCTCAGCTCCATCGCTTCACATCAAGTTGAGATTCTTCTAATCTTGGACATATTAGTTCTCATCGCATCATATCAGTTCTGGTATTGTGTTATCTTTCAACCTCAGTCTCAATGTGCAATTTCATCACTTCACATCAAACTATGTGTTGAAACTCTTGCTACCTTTCTCTTCTTCCTTTGATCAGGTTCAAAGACATTATCTCTCAGGACAGTTCATCGCTTCATATCAACTATTTGCATGTCATCATTTTCTTTGACTTAATGTGCTTGCTTGCACACTGACTCAAAGAGGGGAAAATGTAATCACCCAATTTTGGTCTAGTAAACTATAAGCCCCCTTTATGAAAAATTGAATTAAAATATTAGACCATTGCTTTGCATCAAATCAATTCCACTTAATTAATTAATCATTTATTTGATTATATCCTAAAGTTTGACCACTTTCTTCTATGTTTATTTAATTAAAAGAACATTTCTCCCTTTTAATTAAATAATAAAAACCCCTTTATCCTAAGTGCACATGAAAATCAATATTCTAAAATAATAAAATAAAAATAAAAAGAAAAGTGCACTTTCCAAAGAGATGGAAGCTTTTGACTTCTGAAGAAGGCTTTTGCCTCTTTATCTCAATCACTCATTGTTTTGCCTCTTAATCTTAGCCTTTTCTTCTTGCCTCTTTAATACATGAGCACATGGATCAACCAAGACTTAATCTCCACCATTGCTCATTCTTATGCCTCTTAATATTGAATGTCCACTCATTTCTAATTTCTTTAAAAGGAAGCTCTCTCATTTTTGGTTAATCTTGAAAATTCTTGTAGCTTCTTAGAGTTTTGATCTTCTTGGCATCTTGGCATCTTGGCTCATCCTTGCATCTTAGCTCATGTTGCTCTTGAAGTATTGCATTATCATTTAGCTTAGATTTTTTATTTTCTTTCTTGTATTTATCTTACTTAATCTAGTCTAATTAGCATGGATATTAATCTTTCATATTGTTAGCTTAGATTTACTTTCTTTACACTCTTGCATTTCATCTTAGCTTAATCTTGCATCCCTTGCATCTCATCTTAGATTACTTTGCATTTGCATTCATCATTAAGATCTTGGATACTTGCACTCTCATTACTTGATATCTACTTGAATCTTTCCTTCTATAGTGCACCTTGCATGGATCTTTCTTATTGGGTTCATTTGAGAGCCACCATCTTTATCTACATGATTCTTACACGCTATGGATAGCAAGCTGTAAAACACTTTCTAAGACTCCAAATTCATTGGATCTCTTGGATATAAGGGTTTATAGAAGTGACCACACTTTTTGTCTCACATTCTTTTGGCACCCATAGTGGGGCATAACCCACAAATTTTTGACACTCACTTTGGTTTTTAAGGCTAACCCTTGTGCAAGTTGAATTGAAGGCAAAAACCCTAAGTTTTTGAAAGATTTGGTCATATCTTCAAAAGGGATTTGTATTTTCATTTGAAATGATTTTTGTAGGTTGGGGATGGATCAGAGGTGTCTTAGTTCAAAAATCAGATTTTTCTGATTATTTTTCTGAGAGTTATAATTTTTTATTTATTTTTCATGAAAATTCATTTCTAGTCACAAATTAGTGAATTTTTTTTAAAAAATTACAATTTTGGAAAGGTATGAAAATTCTATAGGGGGTTACTTCTTTGTGTTTTTAATTTAGATGCAAGAACACGACTCAAATAGTCAATTTGTGAAAATTGGTCTTTTTTGGTAAAATGGATTTCTAGGGCACAAATTAAGGGATATTTTTTAAATTTTTCTCATTTTTTGAAATATCTCAAATTTTTAATAGGGGTCTCTTCTTTGCATTTCTATTTTTGGGGCCAAAATTATAGCAAACAAATTAGATCTTGTTGACTAGGTCAAAAGATAAAAAAAATTGTGATGAGCTTGCACTTTATTTGCACATAGTTCAATGCATGATTGAGATTTATTGAAATTC
The DNA here is from genome assembly GCA_027943335.1 of Chamaecyparis obtusa. Classification (NCBI taxonomy): domain Eukaryota; kingdom Viridiplantae; phylum Streptophyta; class Pinopsida; order Cupressales; family Cupressaceae; genus Chamaecyparis; species Chamaecyparis obtusa. Next base: position 29,398 of record BSBK01014658.1, on the reverse strand, counting down.
TTTGATATTTACTATCTTCTAATAGTGGTTTTGTAGAATGAATGACCAATAATAAAGTGTTTTGATACTATTAATCAATTTTTTTTGTAGGACATCGTTTGAAGATCTTGAAAAGATTTGAGACTACTAATTCATTGGTTTTGCAGGTTGCTTTGGAAATGTACAACTAAACATTGTGCTTTCATAGATTTCATTTTCTAGGCACTTAGTTTTAATTAGAAAGGATTTTTTTCTTATGATTAGTTGAGTAGTAGGAGATTATATGCTCTTCACATCCTGGAGGATGAATCAAAAATCTTGATGTTAGAATTTATTGATTTTATCATTCACAAACTAGACAGAGAGTATTGGACATAATAACAAATAATTTATATGGATTTCTATTTTAAGAATAAAGAGCATTTAGAATAACTTGGTAGTTCATTGTTCCATTGTGTGTCAAAGATGTAGAGTTATCTTCAATCTTTCCTCAAATAACCCCCTTCGTTCTTCCCAGCCAGGATGAAATTTTTAAATCCCCCACATAAGACATAACCCCCAAACTTTGGTAAAGATTCCATTAAAATTTCCTTATGTGTTTGTCTTCAGTTACCCAACTTCCTAATCTACTGAATTTCTTAAAGGATTTTTATAGAACAAGAAAACAAGATTTCCCATCCCTCTTTCCTACTTTCATGTTTTTCCAAAGAGTACTATTGGTCCCTCCTTTATTCCCACTATGCCTTTCTAACTATTTTTTCATCCACTTCATGCACCCATAAATATTGCTTATTTTTTTTTAAACATTGAAAAATATAATACAATATGATAGATTTTCAATGTATATCCGAACTTATGATTCTTTATATATATACTTCATAGTAACATAGATCTCACTTCAATAAAATTCTATTATTTTCTATACTACTAACTTTTTTTGATTATATCAAATGCCATAAGAAAGAGGCAAACAATGAAATTGCATTAATCTGATATAATTTCATAACAAGAGTCAAATATAACTATATTTTGTTGTCTAGTAATTCATTTATCTTGAAATTTTTTCAACTGTTCGCAACATAGAAATGACATATGCAAGAATAATAAATAATTTTACATTTGTTTAGAGAGTTTGAGGAAGAGATAAAAGTTTCAAATTAATCAACAATGCACATGATTTCTATGTGGTGTGTGTGTAGACCTAGATCATCCACACCCACTGCTGCCAAGGAGCTAGTCTTCGTCTCTAACTCAGTCACACCCTATCTTTGATCCTACAAAACTTTAGACACTCAACATCACATCAGAAGTCAATATCCAAATAATGCCATAACCAAGTAAATTTACATCATGTTTTTATTTCAATAATCACCATATAAACATATAAATCCATCATAATTATTAAGATGTGCATCAAATTCACCATATTTCATCATCATGGGACACAACATCATCAAGAATGATTAAATATCTAAACAATATATCATAACCATCATGTCATATAAATTATTTAACATAGAATCATAACATGCAGGTCATTATAAAGGGTCTAAATGTCTATTAATCATCAACTAAAATGTCTAGACAAAATGTTTTTGAGCACATTGACAAAAGTCTATAATTAAATGACTAATTCAACACAATCAAATGTCTCAAAAAGTCCTAAAAAATAGAGTGACATAGGTCAAGTCCTGACATCCCTCCTCACTAGGAAGAGACATCAACACAATTGTATACTAATAAAAGTATCTTCATAGAATTAGGGTTAATCATCAACAATAAGTGAAATAATAACTAAATACAACCACAATTGAGCAACTATTTAACAAAATCAATGACTAATTGAGCATCCTATGGCTCTCTAACTAAGATGTTAATGAATGAGCTCTCAACAAGCTGTCACTAATGACAGTCCTAGAATGAGAATGATAGAGATAAAACAATATACTAAAGCTAACAATTATCAAGATGAATGCTAAAATTGCTCTTAAATGCTTTTCTAAACTCAAATTGCAAGAGGTTTGATGCAATTCTCAAATAGGTGGTTGATAATAATGAAGGATTTTGGCCTTCCTTTTATAGATTTTCCAATGGTAGGGGGTGTAGTTGTGTTTAATCATGATTGAGTTGGAGTTAAGTCTTTGGTTCCACCCTTTGAAGACAAAGAAAAGTTTGTGTCCTCAAAGCTTGAGACAAGTAGACAAGATGGATGGTTAAGATTCCTTTTCACTTTGAGTGAATGAGATTCAATTTGGCTTGATCCATGTGAATGCCTTTCCTCAAATCTCATTGGTTGATTGATTTTCCCTCCTTTTGGTTTGTTGAGAGTAATTTATTTTTATTAATTGATTTAATTGATTTATTTTAGCCATGTACTCCTTGAATGGGTTGAATTTAATTTAATCCAAGACTATACAATTAATTGAATTAATTGTATTTTGATTTGATTGCACTTGATTAAAGTGCTCTCAATTTTGATTTTGATTGAATTAAGATTTGATTTTAATTTTGATTGACTAATTGTGCATTGTGATTCAATTATGTCCTTTATTTTCTTTGATTTGACTTGATTTGCTTTGAATTATCATTAAATTATCTTTGTCCATTTTTAGGTGATTACAACAATGTCACATGAAAACATAATAAAAATGAGCACACTAGACCATAATATATACGTAGCAGTGAAATCAAATATAAAGTGCATATGCAAAAAGATGAGGAACATATTGATGCATGTCCTTCACATTCTCCCATGTAGCACTATCAATAGAGAATTGGTCTCAATAGAACTTGAACTTTAAAACTTCTTTGTCATGCACCTAAATAGTGCACTGATCAATGAGGTGGGTAGGCTCCACCAACACTACCCCTGGATCCTAAACCTACAAGGCATGCCAATCTAAGATGTGAGATGCATTTGGATGATATGGATTAAGTAAGCAAACATTAAATACATTATGGATTTGGGCTGGAGAAAGTGGTAGAGAAAGTCGATAAGAAATAGGGTTGATGACCTCTAGTACATCAAAAGGCCCCACATATCTCAGTGCAAGATTTGAAGAATTTTCAAAAGAGATTGAAATCTTGTGAGGTCTCACACACAAAAATACCTTATCCCCTATTTTGAACTTTTTGAAGGTACGGTTCTTGTTCACATAAATGTTTTGTCGATCAACTACTTCCTTCAGCTGACTGTGGATTAAGACCATCCGATCCTCCATCTCTCTCAATATTTTTGGACCAATCACTATTTGGTCCTCAAGCCTATCCCAATTGATTGGTCTTTGACACTTGCACCCATAAAGTGCCTCAAATGGTGTCATACCTAGTGAAGCATGGTAGGAGTTGTATGAAAAGTCCACCAAGGGAAGGTACTCTTCCCATTTGTACTATTGATCCATATAATACATATGGAGTAAATATTTTAACATGTTATTTACTCTCTCTACTTGCCCATTCATCTAAGGATGATAGGCTATGCTAAAGTTGAGACATGTACCCAATAATGCATTCAAGGTTTTCCAGAACCTGGATGTCATCCAAGTATCTATGTTAGATATGATGGTCTTTGGCACACCGTCTATTCTTAAAATCTCTTGTACAAAATTTTTGGCCAAGACCAATGATCCATCACGTAGGCTCCTTGGAATAAAATGATCCACTTAGGTTAGTTTGTCAACCACAACCAAAATGAAATCATGTCTCTTCCTGGTCATAGGTAATCTCTCAATAAAATCCATGGTGATGAGTACTTTCCATTTTTACTCTAGTATGTCATGTGGATATAGAAAATCTAGTTGGATGAATGTTATCAGCCATGAATTTATGACCCTCTAAACATTGGGTAGCATAAGCTGATACATCACGCTTCAACCCTGGTAAAAAATACAAAGGTCTTAAATTAGTAACCATCTTATTTACCCTTGGGTGACTAGAAAATGGTGTGTAGTGTATCTCCTCCAATACCAGTTTCCTCAACCTTCCATGGTCAAGAATGTAAATCTGGTCTTGGTATCTCATAATACCATCACTGTCAAATCTATAACCATCAAGATGGTAGTCAGATGAATCACTAAGAAAAGGTAGTTTTACCATCTCATAATGATCATATCTAAGGAGGTTTTGTAACACCTCCTCTCTCAGGTGTGTCCTCAAGGTAGAAATAGAAAAAATATGTCATCTTTTGCTAAGGGTGTTTGCTACTCTGTTCTCTTTTCCTTTTATATACTCAATACCAAATTCGTATTCACTAAGAAATTATAGTCAATGTCTCTATCTGGAATTGAGGTTAGGATGTGTGAAAATATACCTCAAACCCATATGATTTGTCTTTATATCAAATGAATTTCCTAGAAGATAATGCCTCCACATTTGTAAGGCATGAATAATCTTGACTAACTCAAGATCATGTGGTTCATAATTAAGCTCGTGTTGTTTCAAATTTTGTGACTTGTAAAAAAATACTCTTCCCTCCCGTATTAAGATGTCTCCCAGAATTTCACTTGAAGCATCTGTGATTACTGTAAATTATCCATTCGGATATGAAATAACTAAGATAGGAGCAGATGTGAGATTTTTTTGAACAATTAAAAAGCTTTCTCACAAACATCTGTCCACTCAAATATTTTCCCTTTCCACTAAAGGGACATGATAGGATATGTTATTTTAGAAAATCCCTCCACAAATTTCTTATAGTAACCATCCAACCCCATGAAGCTTCTGACTTCAATCACATTCTTGCAGGGTCAACTGCAAATCCATCTATAGAAATGATATGACCCATTTAATGAATCTCCTTATGGTAGAAGGCACACTTTAATAGTTTATCATAGATTTTCCCATCTTGCAAGCACTGTAAAACTATATGCAAGTTCACCTCATTCTCTTAGAGTAAATCAGGATGTCATCTATGAAAATATCCACAAACTTATCCAAAAAATCCTTGAAAACACTATTCATGAGATTCATGAATGTTGTAGGAGAATTTGTTAACCCAAATGGCAAGACTAAAAACTCATAGTGTCCATATCATGTTCTAAAAGCATTTTTATCTATATCCTCATCCTTAATTCGGAGTTGATGATATCTAGATCTCAAGCCAATTTTAGAAAACATAGTTTGTCATGCTCCACTAGGGAACCTAGAAGGAAAAGGTTTAACATTCCCAATTAATGTGATTGATTATTTTTTATAGAAATAATTTAAATTCTAAAGTGCATCTATCACTAAGTTAAGTAAGTCCCTTGAGGTTCCCTAACGATACTTCTAGAACTCCAATCTTTCTTACCCATTTACTTATTAACTCTAGGTGTAAAAGTTAAACCATGAACTCCAAATTCAATAACAATTTGATCTCCTTTAATTCCTATATTCCATTATCAAATGAATTTCACTATTGATCTGAAACTTAGGCAAAATAATTCTCCTAGTCTTTTCCATAACTTAATCACATAGCATTTTCTGAAAGAGACGGGGTGCAAGATCACATTATAAGAATTTTGAAAATAACTTCAAATCTAATCTTCCTTTCCATTACATGCATTTACAACACACTTTTCTTTCCATTTAGAACAAGAATATACTATCACATTACATGATACTTTTTCAACTACACATTCATATAGAAATAGGGTAAAGTCTTCAACCTTAATTGTACATATGTTTAAACTAACCATAAACCATCCATTGAATCATTTATGTCACCAGTCTATCTAACAAAAATTTATCATTTATAACACTTTATACATTTAGTTAAGCGACAAGATTTAAATCTAGCTTTATTATCCTCTCATCATAAACATAGGAAAATACATTTAAGAGCATTACAACTGAAATTTCATCTTTAAACTCTTTACAATAATGCAACATGTTTTCCTTTCCCTTTCTTTTCACCTGGAGTTACCCTTCTACTCTTTACATTGATTTTCAATAAATTACATATTATATCAAGTCTCCCTTTAGGATTTCACATCCATCAATGTATTGTATTACAAAGGTTTACGCAAAATCATTACATTTGTAACAGTTGGAGTACATGATACAAAGAGATAGGCTTCAATATCTACTAAGAAAGGATCCAAAATAGAGCCATCCATGAACCATGAACAACAACTTGATAATATTTTCCACCCAGACATGTGGAACCATAAAGGTCCACTCCCCCGAGCTAGGAGATGGAACTAAGGTCCACACAAGCTCTAAGGCAATCTAAAGCCATGGAGGTACCCCTTCCAAAACTAACACAAGGATGAGAGAGGTAACATAATGTACAAAGGGACTACCAAAGGAAAAATTCTATCAAGAGTAAGCTCTCTAGGGTATTGACTAGGTGAGTGTCAGCGCATAGCCCTTCCATGCAAGATCCATCCTAGCAATCATGGCCAACTAGGAAAACCCAAGACTTCTCAATGATTGCACATGACCTTGGTACTCCAATAGAGAATGCATGGTCATAGTAACATCCTTATTATCTTGTTTAATTTGATGACCCAAACCCCCAAAACCCAATTCATTTTATTAGTGTTTTCACTTGATTACAAACTAACATGTAGAGCCAGCCTATTCAGGGCCCTAGTCTCTACTACATAGGATCCTCTAGGGACCACTTCTAGGTCATATCACTTAGAGAACCTAGTTTACCCTACTCAACATGCTATCCAATATTCTTGGTTAACACAAACCTCATCAAGAAATCCAAAGCATAGGTTTAGTAACCCTCTTGTGACCCTTCATCCATAGGAAGATCCTAAACCCTAACCTAATCATCAAAGTACATATACACAAGGAAAGCATCAAAATGCATTAAAAAAGATGTAAATACAAAAAAACAACCATCAGAGTTGAAATTAAAAACCCTAACAGCCTCTGGTGGCCCCCTACACATCTCAAAAATGTGCATTTGGAAAACTGGGAGATGAAACAATGCCTACAATCAGGAAAAATGATGCCTATGAGAGGTAAAAAAGAGCCTACAACTGATTTAATGGAATTTATGACCAATTAAAGAGTGTTGGAATTAGGAGAGATAGGTATTGAGAGGGGAGGGGTGAATCAGTGCCCACAAAACTTTACTTGAAGAAACCTTTCTGATCTATAACTGAATACTGTGATAATCGATCAAAATAACTTGAATACAATTGTATAAATCAATAATCTAGTTAGCTTAAGAAAGTAAACAACATGAAATCAATATGACAATCACATAACACAAGTATTTTGGTAACGCAGAAACCCTTGTTAGAAGGTAAAAACTGCGGTGGGGATGACACCCACAAATTCTTCACCACTGTAGATAGAAAAGGTTTTCCTGTTAAGGCTACAAGTTTTGATCACTTCTAGTGATCGTACCCTATTAGGAGTAACATATTAGATCAGATAGATCTACCTAGTTATATGAGTTAACAACACTAAGTGAAGTGTGTACTTAGTTAAGAGATTTATACAAAGACTATTAAGTCTACTATGTTAAGAGATTTATACAAAAAATTTATCACAATTGTTAGAAAGTAATAGGTAACTATCTGCTAGTTGACAACTCAATTTTTTGAAATAGATCTATAAATGCTCATCAAAATATCACCTTATCTATGATGGTTCTCTACTCTATTTTTCTCGATAGCCTTCTCTGATTCTACTCAATTTGATATCCTCTGTACTCTGTTCTGCTCAGTAAACTGATTGTCTTGAAGATATGCAATTTCTTCAAGTGCTCTGTTATTCATATATATTAGTTCAACTACCTCATAAAATGGTGTGAACATATACAATATATAGTGTTCTATTTTGCTGCTTAAGAAAAAATTAGGTTATAAAGAATAATCATAACCCTAAGATCTATGGTGCAAAATAACCTAGATCAACTTATGCAAATAAGATAATCATTGCATTTAATGAATATCTTTTATAATAAATGCTCCTTGATCTTGGAAAACCATTTTATGATCTATTGTAACCGTCTACATAGAATAATGTGCCATTTTTGATTACTATGCCATTTTCTATGATCATCGGTAAACACTGTATAATCTGCTCAGTGTATACTGCGATGCTCAATGTTTACTGACTATCGGTGTCAGTGTCGCTCGTGCTTAGTTAATTGTGTGATGCTCAGTGTAAAGGCTTTACCGACTAGTCTATCTTGCTTCAAGTTACTAACTGACTTAATATAAGTAACCGACCAACCTATTTACTATCCTTTGATACTAATGACAACCTTGAATGCTCAATAGAGATTAACAATCTCCCCCTTTGGCATTAGTATCAAAACTTCAAATGTATATAGACAAAATCTTTCTATATATTCCTTATGTCTCCACCATATACATATCCACAACAAAATTTTCTAAGTATAAAGTACTCCCCCTCAGTGCATGCTCCTAGTAGTATGTAATATACATAGCAAAACTATACTTATTTGGCATATACATGTTTTCCCCCTTTTTGATAATAATGCCTAATACCCAAAAAGTATGTAATGTATACTTACATCTTATAAAAAATGTGTGGATGGGTTTTCTGTATAGATTCCAAGAGGTTGTCCCACTCCTCTTTCAAGTTGGTAAGAGCAATATGCTCAAGACCGACTTGTGCATGCATGTCAAAGATATTATCCAACATCGAAATCTCTGGTGTTGCCACAAGTTGTTCAACTTTGACAATATGTACTTCAAAAATTTTTAGGTAAGGGATGAGTTCTTTTTGTAACTCTGTAACCTGATCGGTGATGTGTGCTTCTTGTTTCCTTAAGTCTGCTATCAACCTCTGGAGTTCCTGAACTTGGTTAATATGCTTTAAGAAAGTAGTTGGCTCGGTGATAGCTACTTGTGTACTCAATTTTATTTCTACTTCTAAACCTTTTATCTTTTCACTGACTACTACAGTGAAGGTGTTTGAAGTACACAACTTGATTAAAAGTTGATAGATTATCTGGGTGATAGATTTTACCTCGGTAATGACTGCAGATAATTTTACCTTGTTCAGTGCCACTTCTGTAGTAATCCTTTCTACCAATTTGTTCTGAATCTTCAATTCTACCCTTTCTTCTATTCGTTTGTCTGCATCTGTATTAGGGGCATTGATTTTGTCGGTGAGTGTGGCAAGTTGATCTAGGATTGGAGTATTCTCATCAATATTTGTTTTTGGTACTATTTGTTGTAGAATATCCCTCACATCATTTAACACTTCTTTGCATTTGTGTTCTTGCCTTAACTTCTATTGTGTCGCTTTCCTTAAACATATTTCCCCATATCTACTTAGTTCCTTGGGGCTTAGGGTTCTCAGGTCACATTCTGGTATAAAGATAACTTCATTAATGGTGACCGGCCCTTTGGATTTCTTCTTCTTCTTCTTCTGGGAAAGAGGTGACTTCTTCTCACTTATGACAATAGATTTTTCTTCACTTCTTGGAGTATCTTTCCCAGTTGACACTGTATCATCCTTCTTCTACTCCTTAGTAGATGGTGTAGGAGTCTCAGTTGTAGTTTCAGGTGGTTTCACCTCGGTAGACTTTGGTTCTTTTTCTTCCTTTGTTTCTGTAGACCGTGCCTTTGGTTTGTTAGGCTCATTTGTATCTACAGGTTGCTTGGGTGCTTGAATCTCATTTGTATCTTTCTTTGGCTCAGGATGAGACACGTCAGGTTGTACTTGTGAAAATATTTCAACTACCTTTGCAAGTACAAGTAGTTCTCCTGGTAGAGATGTGAGCACACTATCAGTGTTTAATGCTTCATCTTTGTAAGGTGTAATTGTCACATCTTCATCATCCTCATCATCAGGATCACCGTTAGTGATGTCCTCAATGAGTGCATCATCATTGGTTTTCTTTTATAAGTGGATCTTGACTTGATCCGGTGCATCTTGTGAAATTTTGATTTCTTCCTTTTGTTCAGTGATATCAATTACCTTGGTAACTTATATACTGGTGTCTTCTATTTTCTTACCTTTACTATCATCAATGAAAATACCTTTATCTTTTGAACTATGTCTCTTCTTAGACAATTTCAGGAATGCTTCCTGTTTGACTTTCTCTTCCGCTTTCAGAATTGATGTCCATAGAGAATCACATATGATAACCATATCATCCACATTCTCATCCATGATCTGCATAGCTCTATTCTTGACTAGAAATCTAGCCTGATACTTTGTCATGTATTCACTTACCATAGCATAGCTAAAGTGTGAGGCTGCATGACTTAGTGACCGTTCTCTTTTCCTTTTCTCTGTATCTAGTGCAATAGCCCATCTCTCACTTATTTTGTCATCAAGTTCTTTTGGCAATTGACATGAAAATTCCATTGGTACTCTCTTGAATTTTATCATCATTTGGCGATAGCATGTTCTATCTTTGTCTTGTCCTCAATTGACATGTTAAATTTGTCTATGCCTGGATCATTAAGATTTCCATTCTCAATTATATCTTCAATTATTTCTTCTATAGTACTTTCCCTATTGCAAACTAGCTTGAATTGATTAGGATCATTTTCAGTTTTAGTATCCTTTAGATCTTCCTTATTTCTTATATATTTCCTCTTTTTCTTTGGTGTCTCAGCTACCTTCTTGTCCTTTCTCTTAACATATTTCCTAGTCGGTGTAGCTGCTCTTCTTTTTGTTACTTTTGCTACTTCTACTTGCTCGGTGGATTGTGCAATAGTTGAAGAATGTGTCCTCATTCCTTCAAGTTCTGGTAGTTGTACTTCTTGTTCATCAATTTTGGGAGAAACTGGTGTGTGATCCTTTTCTTTATTTGACTTGATCTCCTCACTATCATAGGGCTTGTCAGCCAACTGTAACTGACCTTCGGTTGCCTCATCAACCGGTGACTCCTTAGGTGAGTCAGATACATTTCCATATTTTGTTGAGAGATCTTTTCTCATTTTCTTTTCCCTTCTTGACATTTTACCGATCTTTATGTCCGTTGTGATTCTAGACTTAGCTTCCTCATATACACCAAACCTACTGGCAGTGATGTCTATCGGTAATGCCAGCAATGCATTGATAGATTTCAAAGAGAAATCATGATTCATTTCATAACCCATCGGTGGTAGCCATTTTGTTCTCGGTTCTACTGCCTTTATCATTGAGTGGTCTATGCTTACCACAAAACATATGTCATCTTCAAATTTGCTCACTAATTCCCTCAAAATTCTACTTCTTTGTTACATTTTTGATTGAAATTCCTTGAAATATGCATTGAATTCCTTATTCAGATTATCTCCTAGACTTTTCATCATTTCACCGATTTGAGTAGTTATCAGTTTGTCCGATTGCCAGTTTACTTTACCAATGCCTGGTACATATTTTTGTAGATAGAGAAATGTACATACAAGTAGTGATCCGTACTTACATGTATTGGACTTCTTTGCCTTTATTGTCTTCATATTATCATGCAGTTGGTGTAGTAGTTGTTTGGAAAGATCAACCTGGTGATCTTTCTTCACAATTTTGTAAGCCATGTCCACGGCGCTGTAGGGTACACTATTTGGTCTACTAGATTGGAATATCTTGTACCTGATGACATGAGCTATGAATTTTACCGTTGGATCTTTGATAATTGATATCTTCAATGCCCTACCATCCCATTGAGCTCCAGTGTTCTTTTCTACGTTGGGATGAGATGAACTTTGAAATGCTTTGGCTTTGTCAGTTGTAGGGTACCCAGTAACCCTACTGATAATCTTCTTCGTGACCTCAATAGGTTTATCTAGCCAAAATTTTCCATCATGAAATTTGCTTAGCACAATTCTTATCCAGTCATTGTGGAATGATTGCAGGAAATATTGTGTTCTGTTAGAGTTAAGTATTAATTATATTAATTAATCGTTACTCCCTTCTTAAGATGTCAACTCCTTTTTTCTTTAGTGAAAAGCACATGCACTAGTTGTTCTAAACTCATGCATTAGTCATGTAATAGTTAAACTGATTATTACATGCACTAAACTTTGCCTTTCAAGGCTTTCAATCTCCTTTATAAGGATGATCCATTGTACATTCTATTCATTCATTATTTGAGGATATTTTCTTCTTCATATTTTGAGTCAAACCCTTGCCCTCTTCTTGTCTCTACTTCCTTCTAACAGGTTTTTGTATGCAGGTGATCTTTGGGTTTTATGGATTTGTATTGCTCAAATCCTACATGGTATCAAAGCCTAATCTGCTACAGCTTGTTTTCATTTGAAGGATTCAAATTAGGGATTTTTTTGCTGATTTGAGAGGTTTTGGTATTCTTTGTAGGACGTTAATTTTTTTTAGCACTTTTTACAGAGAGGGTTTCCTTTCAAATCTGGGGGGGACCTATTTTTTTGGTCATTTTGGCTTCAAACAGACCTCGTAGTTGCATTCAAAACATCCAAGAACCCTAAGATCTATATAAAGTTTGTCCAATTTGGACAAAGTTGGAATCTATGAGAAACAATTTTTGCAGTCAGCCTCGACATGGATCCTAAGGTGATCAGTATTTTTTGGAGCACTTCTGGACCAAACAAACCTCACGGTTGCGTTCAAAAGGCCTGAAATAGTCAAAATCCATATAAATCTTGTCAATTTTTGACAAGTTGGCCTTTGAGGTGAATTTTTTTTGCCCACCAGGCCATACAACCTGGCACGTAGATCAAGGCAATACAAGGTACGATGATATATATATATATATATATATATATATATATATATATATATATATATATATATATATATATATATATATATATATATATATATATATATATATATATATATTTGGCCCCGCCACCTAGCGGCCACCCAGGCACCACCCAGCGGCCACCGCAGAGCCACCCTGCCATCGCCACCATTCTGCCTCGCCGCGCTCTGGTAGCTTTGCCGCTCTGCTCTGGTTCATCTACCGCTCCGGCAGTAGTGCCAACTGTGCTGCCCTAACTGCTAGCAGGTAGGCCAAACCGCCAACGGCAGGCCCAAACTGCCAGTGGCTGGCCCTTTAGCGCTAGCGCCTGGACCGCATGTGACCAGGGGCCAACGGATTTTTTTTCAACAACAAATTTTTTTTAAATTTTTTGTCTTTGGAGCCTCTTTCACTAAAATTGGCTTTCTGGGAGCTCTTGGCATCTTTTTTAGACAAACAAGATATCACCAGAAAGTTGGTTCCGAGCCTGACGCTCTCATGGAGGTTAATCTAGTGTTTTTTGTCATCTAGCTTTCTAGTTTTTCTGTCAAAGCCAAATTATCTTTTTTGCATTTTGGGGGGACTAATTTGCTCAAATTAGCTCTATTTTTCGATCTAGAAGAAGCACTGGAAAGCTCTTCTTGAGCACCATCTAGAATTATACCTATTTTTATCAAAAAAATTTCAAGGTACACAAGATTGAGATCTGAAGCTTTTTTGCTCTTCTCTTGATAAAGCATATCTTTCTAGGCTTAGGGGTTCGATATTTGGCTTGTGGGGGGTGTTATTTTCTTGTTTATATTAGATAAACCAGATATTTATCAAAACAAAAACCCCTTCTAAAAAAAATGGCTGAGACCTCTTCTTGTCTAGAACTTCTAACCCCACATAATTATCACACATGGAAAACCCTGATGACATGACTTCTCCATTGAAAAGGGCTTTGGTCTTGTCTAGATGCAGTGCAACCAATATTACAGAGGCTCTTTGAGATCATGTAGCATCGATACAAGATGGATGAGGCTATGGGGTTGATTGCTTTATAGGTATCAGACAACTTGTAGTTTCATCTTGATGGGTGCAATACCCCTCAAGCTATGTGGACCAAGCTTAACACCTTGTTTGGTATAGTGAATGAGTTTAGAGCACTTCAGATTGAGGTAGAGCTTACCTCTCTTGTACCTGATTCTTTTTCATCTATTGAGGACTTTCTGATGAAGTTTAAACAACAAAGATCTTTATTACACAGATGTGGAAAGCAAAAGATTGATAAAGAGTGTATTTATTTGATTCTGTCTAAGCTTAGGGGAAACTTTCAGATCTTCTCTTCTACCTTTCATTCTACCATGGACGCTTTGGGACCTACATTCACCATGCCTACTTTTGAGGTGTTCTATGATCATTTAACTAGAGAGCAGGCCAAGCTTACTTAGTTGGACTCTCTAACAGGATCAAAGAGCCAAGCATTGGTTGCCCAACCATCCAAAGAAAAGTAGAAGCAGAAGTCGAAGTAGATATTAGATTCCTCTTCTCAACACTCTACTGGCTCACCATCTTCTTCTAAGAAGGAGAAATAGAAGACTGAGAGACCTACATGTTCCTATTGTCAGAAGGGACCTCATGATGAGTCACATTGTTTTAAAAAGAGATTTGATGGCTATGAGAAACAGATTGCAGATTTGCAAGCTCTTCTTCAGAAGAGCACTGTTTCCTTGCCATCATCTTCTACCTCACAGGGGTCTACTTTTTAGTCTTCCTCCACATCTTCGACATCTAGATAGGATTTTGGATAGGGTCATGCATTATGGGCATCCATTGCATCCCCTTCATAGGTCCCTTGGATATTGGATTCAGGTGCTTCTCACCATATGGCATCTTCTCAAGTGGTCTTGTCTATTGTTGAGGCTTCTCCCATTCCTCATATTCTCATGGGAATAACACTATCCTGACAGTTTGTGGGAAAGGTTCAGTAGGCATTCAAGATGGCACATTCAATGATATATTGTATGTTCCATCTCTATTTGTAAACCTTCTCTCAATTTATTAGATTACACACAATGGATCAGGGAAGATAGTTAAGTTCACTATAGATTCAATCTTCATTCGGGATAGTGCGACAGGAGGCATTGTTGCTATAGGGACAGTTGATCATTCCACCCATCTCTACACCTTCTCACACTTTTGTCCACCATCTCCATTATTGGAGCACAAATCTTCTCTTTCACCAGAGCCTCATGTGGTGCAGTTAGGTCGCTTGAACTTTTGTATTGTTCCTGAGATCACTATTATGACTACCACACCACATCCTGTTGAGGTCTTTTCTCTTTAGCAAGATTCTTCTTCAACACTGCCTGACCCTCCAGCTCCATTCATCGAGCCCCTAGGTGCACTTTTTGAGGATTCTATAGAGGACATTCATCTCCTCTTTCATGAAAGTGTTAGCACACCTGTCACACCACCTACATTGGGGATTCCCTTTCAGGATCCTTGTGTTTTCTCATTTGAGCATCAGTTAGGCCTTCCAATTTCTCCTCTTATTTAGGGGTTTCCTTGTTTCATGCCTTTGTTTTTTCCACATTGGAGTTGCATTGGTTTGATCATTTCCACAGGGGTTCCATCATTCTAGGGGGGCTAGTTGTACTTATGGTTTTGAGAGAGTCTCTTGAGCCATTTATTTTTTTGCATTTTTCTATCTCTTTTTGGAGTAGGGTTTTTTCCCACTGGGTTTTCTCTATTTCTCCATTTTATAGAGATTTGGTTGTGCTGGATACCTCATCAGGCCATGTTGCCAGGACCCATTTTTATGCTTTAAGCATTGTAGTTTCCTTTTCTTTCTTCTTGCATTGTTTGTAGTTGCATCATTGCTCATCTTAAGGGGGGTGTTGGAGTTAAGTATTAATTATATTAATTAATCTTTACTCCCTTCTTAAGATGTCAACTCCTTTTTGGTTTAGTTAAAAGCACATGCACTAGTTGTTCTAAACTCATGCATTAGTCATGTAATAGTTAAACTGATTATTACATGCACTAGACTTTGCCTTTCAAGGCTTTCGATCTCCTTTATAAGGATGATCCATTGTACATTCTATTCATTCATTATTTGAGGATATTTTATTCTTTATATTTTGAGTCAAACCCTTGCCCTCTTCTTGTCTCTACTTCCTTGTAACAGGTTTTTGTATGCAGGTGATCTTTGGGTTTTGTGGATTTGTATTGCTCAAATTATACATGTTCCTTAACTTCGTAATTTCTGCAATGTTATATCCACTCTCAAATATATGGTTTTCATCTGGTGCTCTGTCTCTGTAGTTCTTGCTTACATGACCTACCTTGTGACAGTGCATACATGCCATTCCTACATTTGTCCAGTTTCTTGACTGTCCAATCTGACTCTTTCTGTAGCAATTTGCTATAATATGTCCATACCAACCACATGCAGTATAGTTAGTCCATGTATTGTAATCCCAAACATATGAGTTTCCTTGTCTCTTTGGTTGATATGACTTTCATTTTAGTTTCTCTTTAGGTGTCCAGACTTGTTTCATTTTCACCTTGTAGTCCCTCGCAGTGTGTCCATGCTTATTACAAGTATAGCATATTTTCTCCTCAGTAGTATTATTAGCAATGTCATTATTCTTAGCTTTGCATTCATAAGCTGGATGTCCAAACTTACCACAGTAATAACAATATCCATTGAATTTAGGAATGACAAGAGGTTTACCTTGTGCTTTGCTTCTTCACACATTAGATGTATGTCCTGGTTTTCCATAGTGGTAACATGTCATCACTTTAGGTTTCTGAGTTTCATTGTTGTTGATTTTTTCATCTTGTTGTGATGATTCTCCTTCATCGGTGTAGCCTATACCGGCTCTGCTTTCGAATCTCCTCTGATTAGTCAGGAAATCATCAATTTTTTTAGAACTGTCCTTAGCTATCCTCATCATTTCATTATGTTGATTTTGTGTCTTTATTTCATTTCTCAGTTTTTCATTATCTTCTCTGAGTATTGCAACATCTTCAAGTCTTCTTGATAATTCACCATTTACTCGATTCATTTCTTGATTAACTGTCATCATCTGATTTGATACTTGGAAGTGACGATCAGTGAGTTTCTGTATTTCACTTTATTTTGCTTGAAGTTGTTCAGTCATCAGTCTTCGGTCTTTGATAGCCAGATTCTGATCTTGTTCAGCTTGTCTAGCATTGTTCATGATTTCCACCATTTTCACCATTTGAGATTCATGACCAATTTGAAGTGCTTTCACTTGCTCAGATAGATGCTGGTTCTTTTCAGATAATTCAAAGATTATGCTTTCGGATCCGTCAGAGATGCTTCCAGAGCTTGATCCAATATGATCAAATATTTCATCAATAGGTTCTTCATGATAACTGATTTCATTTTATTGAATTGCAAGATTGTTTCTTTCAACTAGTAATTTCTTCAATTCTTCCTTGGCTTGTTTATACTGTTCCACAAACATATGTATTTGTATCTTCTGATTCTCAATAGTTTTGTCAAGTTTATATCTCTCCATGCTTAGATCTTTACCCTTCAGTGGTTAGACTATTCAACAAGAGAACTGCACTCTGATACCAATTATTGGAATTAGGAGAGATAGGTACTGAGAGGGGAGGGGTGAATCGGTGCCCACAAAACTTTACTTGAAGAAACCTTTCTGATCTATAACTGAATACTGTGATAACTGATCAAAATAACTTGAATACAATTGTATAAATCAATCATCCAGTTAACTTAAGAAAGTAAACAACATGAAATCACTATGAAAATCACATAACACAAGTATTTTAGTAACACAGAAACCCTTGTTAGAAGGTAAAAACTACGGTGGGGATGACACCCACAAATTCTTCACTACTGCAGATAGAAAAGGTTTGCCTGTTAAGGCTACAAGTTTTGATCACTTTTGGTGATCTTACCTTGTTAGGAGTAACATATTAGATCAGCTAGATCTACCTAGTTATAGGATTTAACAACATTAATTAAAGTGTCTACTCGGTTAAGAGATTTATACAAAGACTGTTAAGTCTACTTTGTTAAGAGATTTATACAAAAACTCTATCACAATTGTCAGAAAGTAATAGGTAACTATCTGCTAGTTGACAACTCAATTATTTGAAACAGATCTATAAATGCTCATCAAAATATCACCTTATCTATGATGGTTCTCTACTCTATTTTGCTCGGTAGCCTTCTCTGATTCTACTCAATCTGATATCCTCTGTACTCTGTTCTGCTCAGTAAACTGTTTGTCTTGAAGATAGGCAATTTCTTCAAGTTCTCTGTGATTCATATATATTAGTTCAACTACCTCATAAAATGGTGCGAACATATACAATATATAGTGTTCCATTTTGCCGCTTAAGCAAAAATTAGGTTACAAAGAATAATCATAACCCTAAGATCTACGGTGCAAAATAACCTATCTATCAACTTATTCAAATAAGATAATCATTGCATTTAATGAATATCTTTTACAATAAATGCTCCTTGATCTTGGTAAACCATTTTACAATCTGTTGTAACCATCTGCATAGAATAATGTGCCATTTCTGATTACTATGCCATTTTCTATGATCATCGGTAAACACTATATAACCTGCTCGGTGTATACTGCGATGCTTGGTGTTTACTGACCATCGGTGTTGGTTTCACTAGTGCTCGGTTAATTGTGCGATGCTCGGTGTAAAGGCTTTACCGATTGCTTTGTCTTACTTCAAGTTACTAACTGACTTAATATAAGTAACCGACTGACATGTTTACTATCCTTTGATACTAATGACAACCTTGAATGCTCAATAGAGATTAACAAGGAGATCCTGCCAACATTCAAACAATGCCAATGCAACTCAGACAAGCCATAAATGAATGCAATATCCAATTTTAATATTCATCCAATTATTATTATTTTAAATGATAATATATATATTCAAATTCGATGAACATAAGAGTTCTATTGTTAAATAACTTCATATTTATAATGAAAATACACAAATCTCTCTCTCTCTCTCTCTCTCTCTCTATATATATATATATATATATAATCACTTATTTATTAATATATTTAAGTTGATTCATATTTAATTATATAATATAAATTTACTCTATAACAATAATGTATTTCATAGTCCACAAATTTTATTCTTATACATGCAAGTTTATAAAAATACCAATAATGTAATATAACTCTCATTATCATCATTACTTATTAATTATTATTTTTTATCTTTAATTATTTATTAACCGATTTCTCTTATTTTAATTATTTATTAATTATATATAGTCATAAATATATATATTTACAATACATCATTTATATCTATACATTTTTAATTTATTTTCTATAGGCAAAGGCCAAACCCAAGATAATTTTATTAATAATAAAATTAAAATACATGAGTTCTCTGTTCAGTGCAGGCACTAGTAGGAAAGAATGGAGAAGAAAACGTCTAGTCTAGTCTGGGATGTTAGTCTAGAGTATACATAGTTTTTTGAGGGTGTACCCTATTTTATTACACCAATGATCTTAATTTACACAATTTACTATTACTATCATTGTTCCTATCCTCAGTGATGTATTCTTTTTCGGATAGTCTCCCTGAATGGATATCTACCTTTCCTTGTGATTGTTGAATGCTTGTAAAAACAAAATAAATATACAACACCTATACTTCGCCCACATGGTTAGAACACATATCTTAAAGTTACAATATATAAAATACACCAAAACCATATAATTGTTAAAACATCAATTGTTATCTAAATAAATATAACATATGTACCAACCCCTCGTAAAAGTACCCTTCATCCACACCCATCGTGCCTTCTTAATCCTCTAATAATTTATTACTGATTGGTTATAAGGGATCTTTTTCCACTAATAGAATATACCTTTTCTAAGGTCACAAATTACTATGTTAGAGTTTACTTTTGTTGAAGTGTTCCATAGTGATATATGCTAACCCTTAATCAAAATAAAATCTCCCAAAGAGGACCATCCTAGTCCTTTCTTCCTTATTCCAAGCCTTGTTAATTCCTAGATATCTTGATTGATTCTAATTATAAGAACATAATCATCATGCAAAAAAGGAAAATAGATACATACTTCTAGAAAAAAAACTCTAAAAGTAATCTTATTGTTAGCCTCCGTTAACAAAACAAGAAATAGATCATCATCCAATAAAGTCTCTTGCATCATGAGGATGACATTTTAAATGGAACAATCCTATATCCATCCATATCTAGATACCTATATATTCTTGTATATATATAAAATATCACATATATATTATTATATATATGTGTATCTTTTGTATATATGTGTCTTAATATATATGTATCTAGATATAGATTACACGTGTTATTTAGAGTATGAAAGGACTAGCCAAATATCTTTAGGCTTAATTATGAAAGATACAATTAGACCCTATACAAGAAGTACATCCCTAATAGTTACAGGGAAATATTGCTTATGAAAAACTATCATATAAAAGTAAATTAGCTAGTTTCTGTCCTAATACTAAATGCAAGTAGTGATTATGTTACAAGTAGTGGTTGCCATTGCACCAAAAGATTGACTTGTTAATGCCCGATAATACCACTAGAATTATAGAAGGCATAGGAGGTGGTTAAGCCATGTCATGAATCTTGAGGGGAGCACTGACCATTTTTCCAACAATCTCCCCCTCAACATTACCCGAGGGGATTTGAACCTCTGACCAAGCTCTGATACCATTTGTTACAAGTGGTTGCCATTGCACCAAAAGATCAACCTGTTAATGTCTGATACAACCACTAGACTTATAGAAGACACAGGAGGTGGTTAAGCCATGTCACAAATCCTGAGGGGAGCATTGACCATTTTTCCAATAGATTATGATATTGGTTTTAAAAATAATGAAAAACTCTTTAAGGTTTACTAGTCCCCTCGGTCCTATAGCATAAATCCTTGTATGGAAAAAATTCATTTAATAAAAACTTGGAATTTGAGGATGCTATAATTTCCCTTCTCCTACTACCGCTACTTCCTTTGTTGCAAACTAATTCCTTTGAAAGAAGGAGAAGCTTCTTTGAAGGCATACAGATCACAATTTATGAAGATAGGGTAAGAGGGGACTATTGAATCATCTATTGTGGGTTCCTCATATATACATAGCTAAGGAGAGGTCAAATCTGTCTTTATATTATGATAGGCTTATTCCAAATTAAGCAAAGATTATCTTCTAAAAAATTTTCTACAAAGGCTCCCAATGACCACTTAACCTAGAATAGTTAAAAGGCTAAGGCTATAAGCATATCTAGTGTCTAAATGATTCTAACATGTTTCATATTTTCCATCTATTTTAGGCCCAAAATTTTACTTCATAGGCACTCTATCCTAGAGTCTTCAATATGATGGTAGTAGAATTTCCAAAAAAGGAAAGGATATGCAAGGACACAAACAATAAGTTTCTAATGATAATGATTCAGATTACAAATAAAAGACCTTCTAGGATTGTCACTCCCCTATCTTAGGAGTCGTAAGAAGGAAACCATCCTTTAGCAGCCCTCTTAGGAAATAATAACATAGATGCTTTTGAACTAGGGATTTGATAAATTTCATATCTTGAAGTCTATTTTTGAGTATTTTCTTACATGCTGAGATTGGTAAAGCTTAGTCTATTTATATGGAAGGTGATAAAGAAGAAAATCTGGACTTGTTTCTTTGAAGGTAGTAGAGATCCTTGTTACTCCTGAATAAATTTCTCTACTTCTTACTCTTTTGAAATTAAAGTGTTTTAGAGTTTTTTATAAAATAAGCTAGATTGACCTTTCAAATTGAGAAAATTATTATAGTTCATCATATAAGACAAGGTAATATAGCCTCATGTCTTACGAGGGTACAAGCAGTACCTATCTTTAAGGCTTGTTATAAATTCCTATTGATACAAATGCTATCAAAAGGTAGGAAAATTGTATCTTTTCCTTGGATATTAATATAATTTTATTGCCCAGCATATAAAGATGACATCAAATTTATATGATATATCGGTGAATGTTTCCATTTTAATATGAAAATGAACATTAATAGTACTTGTACATAGGATTCAAATACTTATATCCAATCAGTACAAAATGGAAAGGATGCTAAAAAACTTACATTCTTAGAGTATCATGATCTTCCTTACTGTTCTCTACAAAACACCAGGGACTATAATCCCATCTATGCAAAAAAAGGACATCTTATGAAACAAATTTTATGCCTACCATTGTTTGATGTCTATATAATAGTAATGAACCAAAAGGGATATATTAACCTATATAACTAACTGACATATTCAAAATTTTAAACCATCTACCACATAGAGCTCCCATCTCCTTTCTTTATCTACATTTGATAATTGATGCAGTGGCATTCTTGGGTCCTCGGTGAATCTACATGGTGGTGTGTTACTTGGCCGGTGTTACTTGGTTGCAGCATTAATCGGTGGTCTCAGTTATTGAGGAAATCTCAGTCGTTGAAGGAACTCGGTGAAGCTTCTGGTGCTTGGTGGAACTGTTGCTCGGTGATGTTGTGTTGCTTGGTGTTTCTTGGCTTGGTTGGTTGTTTCACTGGTGCTCGGTTGTTTCTCTGGTGTTCGGTAGTTCTGGATTACCGACTGGAGTTCTTGGTGATTTGCTTGGCAGACTTGGTGCATTTATTGTTGGTAGCTTTTGTTGGATTTTCCTATGTGGATCTAGAGGCCGACATGTTGAATTTAATAATTGTAAGGCTATTAGAGAGCTGACTTGTATTGCATTTAATATTTGTTTGTAGGAGTTAATTGTTTCATCCAGCCAACTTGTGGCCGATGATTAGTATTTATAAAATGTTAGGGCAATTGTTTTAGGATGAGATGGGAAGTTCTGAGAGATGAGTTAGGAGAACCAGATAAGTGAAGTTGTGGAAAAGATCTAGCAATATCTTGTAGAACATACTGTTATCTGATAGTTTGTAACATCAGAGCTAGTAGTTGTTTACTTGGAGACAAGGAGATTGCTTGGTGGCTTGCGAGCACAAGTTTAGATTTGCCTTAGGGTTTCCATCAATTGCTGATTTATCTTAGAAATGGACTAGTTGGTGGTGGATTAGATCTTGTTGATCTTGTAGAATTACTTGTTGTTTGTAATTGGCCCTAACTTAGAAGGCCTTATAGCCAGGCATGTTAATGGAAAATATAATTTGAGCATTATCTTGTGTTGTGTTATTCTACCTTGTTCTTGATTGGTTGCAAGGTTGGACTATCCTTAATTGGATCTACCATCCATTGACTGCGTCAATAATTATCAGTTCCTCTGAGTCCATGTTCTCTTCCAGATCTTCAAGTTCAATCACCACTTCTTTTCCTTTAGAGTCATTCCTAGCCCCTTTATACCAACTATTCTTGGCAATGATTGGTGTGATAACTTGGATTCTATCCAGCTTGACATTCCCCATAGAGGCAGGGACCTAATACCCTTCTTCCTGAAGATATTTACTGAACTATGTTGTATCAGGTGACGGGATAAACATCATCCATTTGAGGAGAAAATGGATATCTCATTCCACCACAACCCAATTCTCATCAAAGATTGCCTTATCTTGGAGGACCATTATAGGTCTTCACAGGATATCCTTTCTTTCATCCAAGCTTGCAACCTATGCTCTCATGTATGACTCTGGAAAAGGGATCTCAAGATTATTGTCTACGCAATATATTGTCTACTCCAGACCCAACAAGATTTCCATGGTGAAGACCTTTTTGCTAAGGGATATTATATCATTTTTGGGAATCCTAGTAAAGAATAGACAGGAAATAAAAGTGCCTACAATTTCTCTATTCATTCGCAAGGTAAATTAAAATTCATACTTCTCTTTACTGAAAATCCTCTGAATGACTCTCCTAACAAGGTCATCTAAAGGTAAGAGGATACAGTTCCATCTCTCAGGTTGGATACTACCTCTAAAGGTCATCTGCCTATTATCTACAACATGAAAAACTATAATGTGGGTATTCATGGCCTTCACAAATTCAAAGAGAAGCCAACACTAAGAACAAATAACATGTATAAAAACTAGAAGTGCTATGTAATTTAAATAGCATGTACAAAAACCTCTGGAAAAATCTCATGACCATCTCAGTATAAGCTTGATTAATAATGATTCTTGAAATGATTAGAGGGATTGCATGAAATAGGGCATTAACTCACATTGATTGATGTCATCATGTCATCTCTTTGATAATTCTATTTATATTTTAATCCTAAATTTTTTGGGCAATAGGAGATTGGGAAAATAATAAGTATATTTGTCATTATTAATTGATAATAGGCCATCCTTGAAGTAAACTTTTTCCATCATGGGTTATCAAAAGGTTTGTGATGTAAAGATTCCTTAGAGATTGAAATATTTAGTGTCATTTTAATGATATCTCAGCCAATTTTATCGCATAATGCCCAACTTCGTAACTGTGTGCTTGTGATAGATTAGATAAAACTTATATGATAAAGGGTTTTCATAATCAATAATATTGTTATGATTAATACAAATGAAACTATATATATAGGGTATTTTTAGGCCTACTTAATTTTCTCGATTTTGAGCTAATATTGAGCCAACTAATTTTAAAATATT
The DNA here is from genome assembly GCA_027943335.1 of Chamaecyparis obtusa. Lineage (NCBI taxonomy): Eukaryota > Viridiplantae > Streptophyta > Pinopsida > Cupressales > Cupressaceae > Chamaecyparis > Chamaecyparis obtusa. Next base: position 5,137 of record BSBK01014658.1, on the reverse strand, counting down.
TATGCCACCTACCATCCCTAGATAATACAATATGCTCTTTTAAGCTTGACAATGTAATCCTAGGATATATTCATCAATAGCTCTATTGGCTAATTCATCAGCTTTATGATTTCCTTCTCTATATATATGGTTGAAAGGCAAGTTTTCAAAAATCTATCATATATACAAAGCTTTTGATAGTACTGAATTATGTCTCCAATTTAGGAGAGAGCCTTTTCTTAGGGTATTGATTATAATTGCAGAATCTCCTTCTATGGATAAGTTTTTGATACCTAAATTTTTACACAAAAGGAGGCCTTCCCCTAAGGCCTTTAACTCTACCTAATTATTAGTTTCTCTACCTAATAATTTAGATAGTTTTTCTACTTCTCTACCTTCTGAATCATGAATACAACAACCTATTCCAGCCATACTTGGGTTTCCTTTAGATGCACCATCAAAATTGGGTTAAAACCATCCATATTTAGGTGGAATCCATTTGCAGTTTTCATGTTTGAGGGAGGAGGAGGATCTCCTAGATCCAATGTATGGAGGAATCTTGAGACCATTCCATCTGATACTCATTTTTTCATCCTAATAAGACATAACCATATCTTTTTTTGTTTTTGTTCAGTATCCTATTATTTTTTAGCTCGATGATTGAGATTTCAATTTTATTAAAAGTTGTTTATAATCCATCTTCTTATCTTGAAAAATTCTTCTATTCCTTTCTTTCTAGAGTTCCCATAGAATGATCAAAGGGGCTGAGACCCATAAAGAACCATATATACACCCTTGACCATGATTGCAGAAGGTCTGAGATTGTATTGGGAAAGGTTGTTTTCCAACCTAATTGACAACATACACAATTCCAAATATGCAAAGAAAATGAACAACCCAAAAGTAGGCGGTCTAGAGATTCTTCATGCATCTCACAAAGAGGGCATCTACTAGGGCCTTGAAATCCCATTTATTTAAATTGATCTGTTGTTAAAATATTTCTATGCCAAACTAACCAATAGAAGATCCCAGCCTTAGGTAGGTAGACTTTACTCCAAAATAGGGTGTTTAGGATAAATCTTAGATCCTCCCATTCTAGATCTTAGGAATCTATATCCTTCTTTAACCGTATATTCTCCACTCTTGCTACCATCCCATATCAACTTGTCAGGGCCTAGATGAAGTGAGATTTTCTTAGATCCCAAGGTAGACCTTAGGATTATTTCTTCAATAGGAGTGAGATTCAATTTTTTCTAATCCTTCCATTTCCACTCAAGATTCATATAATCAAAGATTAGATAGTCTTTAACTCTATTGCCCCATTTGTCTTCCATAATAGTTTTGGACTCTTCCAAATTTCCTTCTAATTGTAGAGCTTTATAACCTTCCCAAGAGTCCAACCAAAAGAGATCTTTCTCCCCTTTCCCTAAGTTCCTAGTTTGTTTATCTTGGATTATAAACCTACAATCGAACATGAAATTCCAAATTTTGGAGCCTCGGGTTGGGGATTTTTCTCTAAACATATTAATAGACTATGGGAAACTTAAGTATTCATGAGACAACAATTTGACCCATTTAAGGTGCATATTCTTATACATTTTCCAGACTAAGTTTCCCCCCAAGGCCTTACCTTGAATTTTAACATCTTTAATGCCTACTCCCCCTTCATCTTTTATCCTATAGACCTAATCCCAAGCCATTATGGATATCTTCTTTTTATCTCATGTACCTTTCTAGAAGAAAGATCTTAGGATTTATTTGAGTTCCTTCCTTCTTTTGACTGGGAGGTCTAAGCAGGAAAGTTGATATATAGGTTGTGTTGACAAGACGGTTTGGACCATAGTAGCTCTACCAATAGTAGTCAACCACTTTCATTTCTAAGAGGCTAATTTTACTTTAATTTTATCTAAAGTTTGATTCCAAAGATTGGCTAAATGTGTACCATGATCTAGAAGATGCCCCTAGATATCTACAAGGAATGGATCATTTATTGAAATTAAGAATATTACAGATATCCCATTTTAGGATCAAGTGTGTGCTGAAGAAGAAAATATCTGATATTTCCTTATTGATTTCTTTTCCTGAAGCTGAAGTATACCGCTCTAGAATCTCCTTGTATTCTTTAGCTTCATTGATAGAGCTACATCCATAGAGCATAGTATCGTCCACAAATTGTTGATGGTAGTATCATCTAAGTCCTTAGTAATTTGGATACCTATAACTCTACCCGTAGCCCTTAGAATGTTTATTGATCTACCCAAAGCCTCACCCATAATAATAAAGAGGAATGTGGAAATTGGATCTCCTTGTCTAATTCCTCTATTAATTCAATGAATCCTTTAGGAGAACCATTTACTAATATTGATAATTTAGGGGTGGAAATATAATCAAACATGAGGTCCACCCATCTCTTAGCAAATCCAAAGGTAGAGAGACACTTCCTTAAGAAGAGCCAGTCAAATTTATCATAAGCCCTTTTTAATATCTAATTTAATTAACATACTAGGGTTCCAATTTTTTTGAACTAAATGAATGGATTCTTGTGCAATAATAATGCCATCATATATTGATCTTCCTAGAACAAAGCCAGTTTGTTCATTGCTGATAATGAAAGGAAGAAGCTTATGCAATCTTTAAGCCATAGTTTTAGAGAATAGTTTATATAAGGTATTACATAAAGCTATATGGTGAAAGTCCTTGAATGTTTTTGGTTTTTCTTTTTTGGGGATTAAAGCTAAGACTGTATTATTTACTTCATTGATAAATCTCCCAAAATTTATAATCCCATCAAGAGTTATTGTAATTTCATCCCCAATAAAGCTCCAACATTTTTGGAAAAAATATGTGGGGAGCCATCAAGTCTGGGTGACTTGTCTAGATTCATATTTCCAAGGACATCTTCCACTTTCTCTTTGGTGAACCTTCCTAAAAGACTTTTGTTTTATTCCTCCGAAATAAGACAAGGAATTCTTGTGATTATCCTTTCTTGACAATTTAAATTAGGATCTTGATCAGTATGATAGATTTCTTTAAATAATTTGACTGCCTTATCAGCTATTTCTTCAGGATCATCAATTACTCATTCTTCCATGTCCTTGATTTATGTCTCCCTCTGCTAGCCATTTTTCCCTTGATTTCTGTCTCCAGAAAACTTCCTCCTTGCCAAAACATCTTCATATTTCTTCATTAGATCTTTTTCTTCCTCATATAATAAATTATCCATGCCTCAGATAAAAACCTCATCGTTTAAAGTTTTTAATTTCCCTTCTAATTTTTGTTTGTTTTAAAAAATGTTCCCAAACTTTATTTTATTCCACATCTTTAGTATTTTTTTGATAATTTTTAGTTTTTTAACCACCTAGTAGAGCTTGGTTCTAGAGATTTCTACTTCCTTCCATCATTCTTTTAACATTTCTTAAAAACCTTCTTCCTTAAACTACATTTGTTTGAATTTAAAAGGGTATTTCTCTAGGCTCTTATCTTTTAAAATTTTAGGTTCTACAGGGAAGTGATCTGAACCTGATATTGGTTTTACCTTAGTGGAAAAAGTAAAAGGTAGTACAGGGAAATTTCCCCCTAGAAATAATCTATCTAGCTTGTCAGCTATAAAACTAAAATCTTTTCTTCTATTATTCCATGTAAAAAAATCCTTGGAAGTGAAAATTTCTAGGAGACTATTCTGATTAATCCAATCATTAAAATCCTCAGCGGCTTTGGGATCTTGCTAGACCCACCTCTTTTATCTGATATTTTAGTTATAGTATTAAAATTTCCACCAATGATAGAGATATCATCACATATTCTTGCATCTTACTTTCAATATCTTTCCATACTCTTTCCTTTTCTAGATTAGGGATGGGGCCATAAACATTATACTTTTGAAATCTTAAGTTAGTTTGAGAACATTTTACTAAACTAGAACATGAATCATCATGTCCCTTAATGTCAGAGAGAGCTATTGATCTTTAATCCTAGATGAAAGCAATTCCCCATGAAGCTCCATGAGTAGGAACTCCCCAAATTTCCCTAATACCTAGTTTCTTATTTAGATTTGATAGTGCCTCACTATCTAATTTGGTTTCCTCTAAAAGAAGTAAATCTACATTAGTGTTAAATATACAACATTTTAAGATACGTTGCTTGTCAGGGGCATTTAAGCCCTAACATTCCATGTTAGGATATTCATGGAAATTTGGGAAGGAACTTCCCCTTCCTTGCATGAAAGATATTAGTCAATTTAGTTTGTCCTACCACTCCCCCATCTTTTAATCTCAACTCTTGGATTAATTTCCTTTCTCTTTTTTTAAGGGATTTGGCACATTCTAGAGCACTTTTTCGAGGAGTGGAAGTAGAAATTCCTAGAACCAAGTCATCCCCTTTTTCAATAAATCCTTAATATCTGAAAGAAAAAGCTAGATATCCTTCATAGAAAGGAGGTTTCTTGAGTTCATGCATTCCTTGAGAAAAATCTCTTTCTGACGGATTACTTCCTCTTTGTCACAAATTTCATCTAATAATTTATCCATTAAGTCGTTAACTACAACACCACATAGATATTTAGTCATTAATTTTGACTTCCTCTACTTTCCTTTCATTAGAAACATCATTCCCCTCTAGAGGGACAAAGGGGAAAGGATCTTTTCATTTTAATAAATCAAATTGGTTTCTTGGTTCCTCATTAACCATATTAGATGCCTTATCTAGCTCCACAAGAAATAAGCCACCACCTTCATCAAAGAAGTGAATAGATAGATCTTGAGAAGAAGGTTTAGGGACAAAGATAAGGACCCGAGGGGAATTTGTCTTAATTTTTCTCCTATCTTTCTTCCTAATTTTTCTCCTATAATTTCTCCTTGCATTTACATATAAATATATACTTTTAATTTCTTATACCTATTTTTATTCTCCCATATATGATGTGTTTATTCTCTTATATTTCTCCAATATTGTTTCCTTAATTTATTTAAATATATTTTAATTTTAAATAAATAATTTTTAAATATTAAAAATAATAATAATAATACACACATTTGCATACCTAATTGTTTGAGTATAGTATTAATTCTCACAATACACACATGTGCTCACAAATCTTTTCCCATCACATATCCACATATAACACACACATGTAACATTCTTATTCACATAATTATATGTT